>VXAZ01001519.1:16771-68268 GCA_013399875.1 Gymnorhina tibicen | reverse complement strand
TTTTTTTTTATTTTTTTTTTTTTTTTTTTTTTTTTTTTTTTTTTTTTTGCCAGAGGCTGATTTTCTTCTTTTTTCTTTTTTTTTCTTGACTCAAGCTTTCAGCAAAATAATTCAGTCATTCCTTAGGATCAAAACTAGGAATGAGATTCTCATATAACTTTCCAATATCTTCTTGGTGACTAAGAACAAGTAGGCAAAGATCTCAGACTTCACTTTGCTCAGCAATAAAGACTGATTTACTGTGGGGAGAATGAATGAGAATGACTATTCCCTGTTGCTCTAGTTTCCACTCAATCTATTTCACTATTACTTATTTTCATTGAAAAAGTAAGAAATGCCTTTGTTTTGTTTTGTTTTCTGTTGTTTTGTTTCAAGGAATTAACATTAACTGTAATTACTATATTCAATTCTTCACTTTATTCTGGTTTCTGGAGGGAAAAGGTGAAATTGTAAGCACTTTGCTGTTTTCAGCTGAATGTAGTTTCCCTTCCTTTCTATAATTATGCAAAGAGGAAAGTTTAGCCTGTGAGATAGCATACCATGGGGACTAAAAAATAGTTTAAATAAAACACTGATTATACACTTATCTCTGCCAGAATAAGACTTTCAGAAGGGAACAGGGAGCTGGTACACAGTTAGGAGGATTTGTCCTGGGATAGCTTCCTGTGAAGTAACCTCTTTAGGAGTGTTGTGGGGGACTGCAGAGTGTTTGTTAACGCTTATAGGCCATTCTCAGATTTGACATATTTTGGGAAGAAAGGGACACAAGAAGGTAGTAAGAGCACCTGATTCGAGTCCTCCTGCTGCTGTGCAGGGCTTGAGCTGCTTAGACAGCCTAATCCTTGGTCTAACCCCAGTGGCAAACCCTGCATCAGGATCCTCCGGTCATCACAGGAGATCTTGTGCTCCATCATGACAGACATGGCATGAAAATGCATGTTTCCACAACCTATTCATATTGAAAAAAATGCAGAAGTTCATTATCAAACCAAAAACCTGTGTTTAAGTTCTAAAAAAATCCTTTTTCTTTGTGGAGTGCTGTCAGCACATGTTAGCCCTTTGCTGATCTCCTGTAAGCATGATCAAGGTCAATTTAGTGTTTATGTAAAGTAGAATGAGAGAAATTCATTTCCCTAGGGGAAAAAACCCAAAACAACCCAAAATAAAAACAATCAAGGGCTGCACAAAACACTCCACTAGTGGTTTAACAATTTTTCTGAATCCGCTGAACTTAGTGAGATAGGAGACTTAAATTCAAAGCCTTGGTCTGAACCAGGCAGAGCAGGGATTGGCCCTGGCAGCACTGTCTCCCAAAAAAGTTGCCTAACTTCTGCACTGTAGGATTTCAGAGGTACCACCACTATTACTCAATAATTCTGTGAGTGATTCCCAGACTTTATGTCATTCCAAAATCAAAGCATATTGGAAAAATATTGATAGAATTGATGACTGTATTTATTTATGCCTTACAGACTTTAGCAAGACTCTGACCCTCAGTACCCTCTAGCTGGAACTACAAATGAAAAATATATAACACATCAGGCTTTGCTACTCTGCAGGAGGGTTGGCTGCAGGTCTACGCCAAGTAACTAAATAGGAGATGACAGTAAAAGAAGTGGCAAAAGCAGAGATTTGTGGAAGGCCTGGGGACCAGGAAAGAATGGGAAGTGACAAAAGAGAGGCAGCAGATAAGAGAATATTTTTATTATTTTTGTTTCACTGAAAAAGTTTCCATAGTAAATTTTAATTCACAGGTAATTCAGAAAAAAACAGAATTCTTTGTTTGATACTGAATTTATTCACTTGCTAAACATTTAACATCCAGCTAGATTTAATGGTATTGTAGACTGGATTTTATTTGTTTGTTTTTCTGAGGCTGACATTGTTTCCAAACCAAAATGACATGCTATGAAGCTTCTTCATGCTGAGAATTCTGTTGGAGAAATTCCATGTACTGAAGGTTTTACTGATGTACCAGTTGCACTTTGCAGTACTACCAGGTTTGTTTAGGGCTCGTTTAGTGTTATCACTGCTCTTTCCCTTGCTCTATTAGTCTGACAAAAATCAGCGAGGTGTTGGATATACTTTTTCTAAAACCATTAATGAAGGCTGCAGTAGAAAACTGAGCCTTGTCCATGGATTTTGGGTGAACAAGTATGCAGTCAGTTGTTCCTTCTAATTTTGGCATCTCAGACAGGGCAGGGAGGAACTCGGTTGTGGTGTTCCAGAGGAAGAAGTCAGTTGCCACAGTCTCAGAGGCCTCTGAAGAATAGTTGTTGACATCAGTGTTTCTGGCAGTAAGGGCTGGGCTGCAGAATCCGGCATATGTTGCAGGTTTTTATTTTCATGAATTTGCAGGATAACATCAGCCTCACACTGATAGAGGAACTGGTGAATGGAATTTGTCTGTGTATCTCTTTCCTTTGTGAATTTCCAGTACTGCTTCTGTTCACAAAGCCTGTGGGTTTCCTTTCATTGCTGGCATAGCAATATTTCACCGTACCAAGGTCAGTGCACTTGAAGATGCCATTTTTAAACTCCTCTGCCTCCTAAACTCTGTATTGTAGAAAGAAAACGTCTTTCTACATTTTTTTTTATTTCAAGGGATGTAGTGTTTATCACAGATGCTGTATAAGTATATTACAGTATATCAAACATTGAAAAAAAATTGTGCACCAAACATTTTTGCTAAAACAAAAAAATACTTAGAGGGAATTAACACAAGTATCCAAGAAGATATACAGGGGTGCTAACATTTCACAGACACAACTGTGCAGCTGCATGTAGGTTTTTGGATTTTAAGTCTATTTGTTATCATTCTCTTGCTTCTAGAAACTGGGCAAGTGCTTCCACCGAAGTTTCACAGGATAGCACGTCTAGCTGTGTGTCTCTGACTCTCAGTGCCAGAGCAGGGAAAGAAGCATGTTTCTGAGAAGCTGCATAAAATATGTTGCTATGTGCATATATTTTAGAGAGCTATTCATAACCTGGAACTTCTGTTTATGCCTAAAGTGTCTTTGTTCCTAGAAGATCCATCAAAAGTTGTCACTGGATTAAGTTTTTAACTTGTGTTGCAGCTTTGGGGGCCTAATTACATTCAAGTTCCACCAGAGCAGGTATCCAAAGCCAGCACATGGCATTTAAAGAATCACAAGAAATAAAGTTTAGAGGAGACTTGAAAGACCATCTGTCCCTCCTAAAACCTCACAGGAGTCCTAAGACTCTACAGCAGGTAAATCTTCTCTGTGATCTTCTCCATTATCAAGCACATGCATTTCAAAAGAACGTGCTGTAGCCCCCACCCCGCCCAAACTCTCTCCCTTGTCTGCTGTAGTAACAGAGAAATTGTGCAGGGAATTCTTGTGAAACAACTATGAATTACATTCAAAATACTGTTTCTTTACTTCCTATATTCTTTTATAAGCAACAGTACGGCTGAGTTGCAACTACACCCTGATATAGACCAGCTACACAGTGAGTATTGCCTTCTTGTATTTTGTCTGACAATTTTGCTAAGACCTTGCAAACTAAGGCACCCATCTGTCATTTATAATTCATGCACCACCATCAATTTATAGAGGACTAGGCAGTTTGCCCTATGTCTCTTGCTAGGAAGAAATGAAAAACACAGCAAAATCTCTCTTGAATTTTTTTCAGTAGAATTGTTACTGAAGACAATAATACTATTATTTACTTCTTTTAAGCCATTAGCCCAGCTTGTCTGAAATCAAAGCAGACTTCTTTTACTTTTCTAACAAATAATTTCTTTCCCACAGGATGGGATAGGGTGGTTGATGTGGTAGAATATATCAGTGAGTGATTGGTTACTTCTAGGCATCTGGCATTCCAAGTGAAATTTTCTGAACAGTCTTTTAGAAGTCCCAGCATATGAAGGAGCTGTCAGTAATTTTAGAAATCAGTCATTAAATTTTCTAATTAAAGAGAACTGCAAAGGCGATAAGGACTACTTTTTCTTCTTGTTGTTTCTTTGCTATTTATTTGCATGTCTTTTAAAAGTATTTGTGTGAACTGCAGCTCTGAAATTTATATTTCCCAACTAAACTAGCTATCAATGTTGGAGAATAGCAGTTTACATTTAAATCTATCTTTAGTATTTCACAGAATCAATGAGGACAAATCTTGTCTCTGCTTTAAATTTGGTACACTTTTCTAGGGACAAAGCTAGGAGGAGTAACAAGGGCATCAGAAAACCTAAACCCTCCTCAAAGCTCCTTTGGACTGGATGCAACACAGAACAAAGGAAGGGGAAAGAAAACAGGAAGAAAACAAAGAGACAAGAGAAAACTGATTTCCCATTACCCAGCAGATCAATGGCAGATCCAAGAAGTAAATGCATGTCAGCTAGTTCCTATTATATTGTTTCCTGTAATAATTGAGGTGACCAACTTAAGCCAATCTGTATTTTCTCCTCCAAGAGAAACAAGTAGAATTTACTTGGCTAAGACCATACCTGCCCATGAAAATTGTGTGCAACATCCCACCTAACACGTGTTCGCAATTAATCTGTAACCAATGTACCACAACCAAGTTTACAAAGATTCGGCTGGAGGACACTCAAGCAGACACTTCTGATTTAATGTGAGAATGAAGGTGCTGCCACTTTCAAAAGTCTTGCCAACGGGTGGGTTTTTTCAGTAGTAAAAGGCTGCTTTTACAGGAGATTGTTCCTGGACTATAATGGCATCCTTGACAACATTCATTAGAACATGCTTGAGCCTCCCTCCTACCAGATTTCATCCCTTAAAACATTTACTTCTAAAGCTGGGTCAAGGGGGAGATTAGATTTAAGCACCAAAACGAAAAGCTAATAAAATAATATTGTTCTGATTGAAACAACAAAATTAAGTCAGGTCAGTAAATTTTATAAACATTTTACCCTTTCTTGAGGTTTCATTTCTGAGATATAAATTCTATGCAAATTTCAAGAAGAGAATGAATCTGCTGAATATTTTAACACCTTCCCACATGCTCTTGAAGAACATTACAACTTCACTGAAAAGTTCCATTATGAAGATACATAGTATAAAATTTCTTGTGCTAGAAAAGACCAGTACATCTATTTACAGACATTTTTTAACTTCACACTGAAAAAAAATTGGTTACAGCACATATCTGAGACACAAGGATGAATAAGCAACTGAAATCCAACTAAATGAACAGGCAAAACCTAAAAAACAAGGATTGATGTGAGCACCCACCGACCCTCCAAGCAGTCCAGTAGAGATCCCCCAAGTCCCCAGTACAGACAGGTGTCCAGGCACCCACACGAGGAATGGCTGGCTGAGAATGCTGTGTGTGGCAACATCACGGAGGCTGGAGATGTGTGCTGCTCTGTGGGCCACCATTAAAGGAACAGGGAGTGCCACCTGCAGAGCTCAGCCTGCTGGCACTGATGTTATTGCCAGTGAAACACGGAAGCCTCTCTACACCAGCAAAGCCATATAAAAATATTATAATTGTCTCTACAGTCCCATCAAAACAACTGGGGGGAATCAAAATATTCCAAATGTTTATCTGAAAATAAGAGAGAGTTGAATAAAAATTTTTATTTCCCTTACATAATAACAATAAAAGCCTGGGAGGTGGTGTTTTTAATTTTGTAAAACTTATTAAATCTGTCCAGCCCTATTCTTCACTTTCATAAATTGGAATTAAAGATGTTTAAAATCTGGATTCTTCCTTATTCTTCTGAAGTGGACTGTTGCATCTGTGACTAAAAAGGAATGTTAGACAAA
This sequence comes from Gymnorhina tibicen, assembly GCA_013399875.1. Classification (NCBI taxonomy): domain Eukaryota; kingdom Metazoa; phylum Chordata; class Aves; order Passeriformes; family Artamidae; genus Gymnorhina; species Gymnorhina tibicen. The sequence goes on along the minus strand of VXAZ01001519.1, from coordinate 62,512 downwards.
AGGCTGTGATGTGGTCCCAAATTTAAATTTAATATAGTAGAAATACACATGGGTTTGCTGATTTTTAATTTAATATACAAGTTTCTGCTACAGAAATCAGTTTTACAGTTTTTAGAAGTGTTCCTGCAGATTCTTCTAGGAGTCCACAAAAAATTATTTAGAAGGAGAACACAGTTCAAAGAGAATGTCACAACTGGGCAAGGGAAGATGAAAAGTGACAGACACTCCATATTGCTATGGCTGCATACTTAAAACAGTCACAAAAGTAAAGTTTTCTACATAAATTATACTAAAACCACCATGCTTTATCTCGTTTATAATTAAAATGTGTTTCCACACCTCTGGAAAACTCAGTATAGGAATAGCCTGCAGGAAGAAGGATATCTGCGTATAAAGTAATTGTAGCTATATATGCATGTCTTTTATCTTGACAGATTCTAAATGGCTTTGCCAAATAAAAAAAATAATAAAGGAAATGTTCAATATTAATTGCCAAATAAGTTTGAATGTAAAATTAGATAAGCTAAATCCAATTTATTATAATAGTTTATCCACGACAGGCTACGTCTTGTAAAGAAAAGTCCTTGTTGATAATTATAATTGGTCTAGTTCTGAACTTTATATAGGACATGAAAAATACACCACATCCAGATCCAAGCAACACTGGTTCCTAAAAACTAAATAGGATGAATTCTCTGCTCAAATTCCCACCGAGAAAGGAAGCACTCTTAATGTCCTGTTCTTTCTAGATATATTTTGCTTGATTGGTGGCTCTTTGCTCTTAGTTGCTTTTGGTTTCCATGTAGTCCTGTGTGCCACATTTTCACAAGCACTTTCTTATAAAGTGCTTTGTCTTCATGTCTCCCTTTTAGAAATACTTTCCCTTTTTTCATAACAAAAATTGTATTTGGGTAACCACCTTTACAGTTCCACAGCTGCAAAACTTCCTGCTCATAGGCTGAATTTCTGCACAAGTTCAGCCTATCTGTGGTATTTCACTTCACAGGAAACTTGGAAACAATTGCTTAACATGCTTTTTTTTGCCTAAACTGCCTGCACAGTGCAGATTAGTTTCCAGTTTTTCTTGCAAAGTCATCTTTGGCTTCTCTGATCATTTTCCCATGAGCTGTCCCCTGCCTTACCTTCTGTCTGTCATGGTGAAGCTGCCATTTAACACAGGCTTTTCTGTACCATATTGTGGAATATTGGAAAATCAAGCTCCAAGTGATTCGGCACAAAAGGCCGTCACCTTTTCAGACCTTAGTGTCATCTATTATGTAATGGATTCCACTTGCACTGAGCAAAGATGCTGAATGATTACATCTCAATAAGAGCTGCTAATTAAATATTTACTTGGAAGAAAGCTTGCACGCAATACAATTCACCTCCATGAAGAAGATATGATTTCACATACCTGTCAAGTGCATTCTTATCTCAGTGTACAGTGGAAATAAACATAAAATCCCCACACAGCAAGAACAGATTACATGTGTGCATCCAAAAAGTAGTGGACTTTCCTTATTTTTCAGGCAGTTTAGACACTTATTTTATTATATCTTCAAAGACAACATGTGCATGCATTTTCATTTGAAATATTACCATTCAAAAAACCTATTAGTCAAAAGAGAGTGCTGCCTTCTCATACTGTTTGAAATCAGCATTCGATTCACAGTGTAGTATGCAATGATAGTAGAATCTGACACAAAAACAGCACAGAAGCAAATATTTATGACGGTTTTGAAGGTTAGTAAGTTCTTCAGACATTCAAACGAGAATCCAAACTGTCTGCCCTTAACCGAAAATCTTCAATAAAACGCTAAACGTGCTATCTCTGCCTCTGAAAATAGCAGCAGCATCAAAATACTTTTTAGATAGAAATCTTGGCAGAATATTATTCTAAGAAAGCTGGGATTAAATACACAAAGTGTAAATTATATTCACTGAGGCTCCTTTCAGGTCATGGTCACAAAGGCATTCTGTTCCCCAGAACAAAAAAAAGAAATAGAACCTCCACCAGTGCTTTATTTGTCAAAAATATAAAGGGTTAATTTTAGTTTTTGAAGAAAAATTTCTTATAGCTATCTTTTCAACAACACAAGGGCAGTTTTAAGAGAACAGAAATCCAGGAAAAATAGTTTCCACAGTGGACCACCATTGTGCCCTCTTCTGCATAAAGAGGGCTTTTGTGGGAAATGACAACTTTATAGCTTCACTTGCCCTAAGGTGATTATTCACCTGGCAAAAGCATCTCTGTATATATATGATCTGTGATTCAGTGTTGCATGAAGTCAGTGACTGTGCCATACTTTAGATTGTCTGTTGACTTCCTTATCTGAGCTATGTTGAAGTGTTCCAAATTCAAACTGCAAGTTTAGTTTAGAGGTTTCAGTTTGCAAGCTGGAAAGTAACACAGCAACTCAGAAAATCTAAGTTAATAAACACTGTGAAGTGGTGGGTATGTAAGATAGAAAGTCAACATTTTTTTAAATTATAGCTAGTTTCATACATACCAATAATTTTTGAAGCTTTCATAATACCAGGCAATTTACAACTACTCGTTCAAAATTTACTATTCATGGTTTGCATCTAAGTATATTATTCAGATTAGATGCTATAATGTACAATTTTAGAGTTGCCTCTGAAGCAGTTTACGATCGTGCAGTCTGAACAGTTTATTGGTTTATGCTTCTTAACATCTTGTTTTCATCATATTTAGATGACAATGTCCCATTCCTTACCCAGTTTTTGGTTGAGGTGAGGAGAGGAGTGAAAATGAAGAGGCTGTGAAAGAATCATCATATGTGGAGTTTGCTAAAGTCACTTATGGCACTGGTTTATAGCAAGCATGAAATCATGGAGTTGAAGGTCTCAAGGGGAGTGAAAAAGGCTGGAGCAGGGTACTGACCCTGGACTTCACGCAAATAGACTTTAGATAGATCAGGGAGCTGTTAAGTGTGATCCCATGGGAAGCAGATCAGAGGAGAGGAGTTGCTCAGGAAAGCTGGTAGTTCTTTAAGGACAGACTACATATGAGGGCAAGAAATTGACATATCATCAAACTCAGGACAACAAATGGACACATCATCAAACTGGTGTGGCTAAGCAGGGAATTGGTGGTGGAACAGCATGAGGAAGCGGGAAGCAAGCTACAAAGGAGGACTTTAGAAACATTTCCCGGACATACGGGAGTGCTGTCCACAAAGCTAATGCTTAGCTGGAGATGATGTTCACAGGGGACAGAAAGAGCAACCAGAAGAGCTAATTCTAGTAGGAAAAGGCCAAGTAGGTGGGGGGCTGTGGCTGAACAGCATGTTTGATTTAGAGACAGTGAACGCAGATTAGTCTGAGGTAATCAATGCCTTCTCCTCCTCAGCCATCATCACAAGGTCTCTGCTTCTCAAAGCGGCTCAAGAAGGAGGATACAAACTGGCTGTGGCTGAGTAAAGGGTTGCTTGAGAGAAATTACAGAATGGCTGTGGCTGGAAGAAAACACTGAAGATGTTCCAGCCCAACCTCCCTGCTCAAAGCAGAGTCACCTACACCAGGTTCCTCAGAACTATGTCCAGTCAGGTTTTCAGTATCTCCAAGAATAGATATTCCACAACCTGTCTGGACAACCTGTTCCAGTGTTTGACCAACCTCACCCACCCCCACCCCAAAAAAATGTGGGGTTTTATTTATGTTTAAAGGAAATTTCCTGTATATCAGTTTGTGCCTGTTGTCTTTTATGCCGTCACTGAACATCTTTATGCCACTGAACATCACCGAGAAAAGCCTGGCTCCATCTCCTTTACTTCCTTCCATCAGGTATTTATACACATTAGTAAAACCACAGAATGAGTCCTCTTAGTGTACATCTCTGTGAGCATGAAGGTGAAGGTGATCAGCAATGGACAGAAGTGATTTATCAAGTGCAAATCATGCCTGACCAAACTGTTTGCCTTCTGCAGTAAAATAGACAACCTCACTGCCTTTCATAACAAAATGAGTGGATTTGTGGACAAGGAAAGAGCACTAGACATAATTTAGCTTGACTTCATCAATATTCTCTACACTGCTTTCCACAATATTCTTGTATCCATATAAAAAAGCTTTGGTCTGAATGGATGGATGAGAAGATGAGTAAAGACATGGTTGAATGGTCAGAGGACAGTAGTTATATACCTTACCTGGAGGCCAGTAACAAGGGGACTACCATAGGAGTCTGTCCTGGCACCTGCCTTTTTTAACACCCCTGTCAGTGAGCTAGAGGAGCTTACAGACTCCTTCTTCATCATATTTGCTCTTGACTCCAAACTGGGGGGTGGGGGCAGCTCCTATGCTTACAGGGCTGCCATCCAGAGTAATTCAAAGTGACCGGGGGAATGGTACAGTGGGAACCTAACGAAATTCAACAAGAACAAAAGCAAAAATCTGTAGCTCGGGCAGATGAACCCCTCCAAATGACACAGGCCTGGGATCAACTGTTTGGGAAGCAGGTCTGTGGGAAAGGCCCTAGGCTTCTTGGGGACAGCAAGCTGGACACTGGCCAGAAGAGTGCCCCAGGAGCAGAAACAGCCAACAGCATACTGGGCTGCATGAGCAGGAACAGAGCTGGAGTGATTATTTCCTCTGCTCAATACTCACTGGAGCACATCTGCATACTGCCTCCAGCTTTCAGCCCACAGTACAAGGAAGACATCAGGGAACTGGAGACTATTCAGCAGAAACCACCACTGTGGTGGGAGCTGGAGTATTTGTGCTGTGAGGAGAAATTGGGGGAGCTAGATATGTTCACCTTGGAGCAGAGATGACTTTGGAAGTACCTAACAGCAGCTGCAGTGCCTGCAAGGAGCTCATATAGGGGACAGAGTTGGGCTTATCACATTGGTAGAAGGGTAAGAGAAAACTGACATAAATGGAAAGTAGAGAGGGTCACAATGGATATAAGGAGAGCTGTTTTCCCATGAACACAGTCAGGCAGTGGCACAGGTTGCCCAAGGAGGTTGTGCAATTACTGTCCTTGGAGATTTCCAGTCCCTGAATGGATGAAGACCTGAGCAGCCTGATCTGACCTCAAAGCTGTCCCTGCTGTGAGCTGAAGGTTGAACCAAAAAAGTCCTGAGGTCCATCCCAGTCTGAACAATCCTCTGATCCTCTGATTTGTGGCAAACAAAACTTTCTTATCATTTGGTAGAATGGGTCAAGTACAGTTATGGCAATAATTGCTTCATGACTTCATCTGTGGCTTTCAGACATTGTTCCTTGTCATTAGAGTTTCTGACTTGTTTTTCTTGTTTTACAGTCATCCAGAGATCAAAACAGACTCAGAAAGTCACTACAGAATGTATAAATAATAACTTTCTACGCTGCGAGAACTCATTGTGTGGCAATGACACTTTCAAGGCAGTACACTACTTAACTCTGTTCTTTACTCTACTAAACATGTTCACTAGATCCTGAGCATGGAAGCTTTGAAAACATATTTTAGACTTCTACTTATTTCATTAGGGCGACATGCATTTGAATTAATTGGTTTGACTTGATTCCTGGCAGACTGACGTATCACAGTTGTCGTTTATTCTAAAGGTGGCAGTCTGTCTTCTCCTTTTCACGTGACTTTATTACTCGGTACAACAGAATTTGACTAGTCACTGGAAATAAGTACAAGTAGTTCACAGAGAAATAAATAAAAGCACATATAAATAATATCAATGAATTATTGTACTTACTAGAGTCCCCGTATTTTAAACAGCAAAACTTCAAGCAGCCTTAGGAAAATATGTATGGGCCAAGTCAAGGGTAGAATGTGAACTGTGTCCTGTTAAAGCCTTGGTTCTCATACACCAACACAGTAACGTTTTCTTCATTGTTGCCTTTCAAAGATGAAACAGATGAAAATAGTACAAGAGTACATTTATGTAACACCATGTCTTCTGAACATTGTCATCTTGTTCTCCGAAATTCTAAACTTTAATACTGACACGCACATGCGGATTGTGGGCACAGTGATTCACTGGTGCAAGAATGAGAACTGAATCATCCCAAAATGATCATGGAGGAGGTGGATATGGTGGTACAGGAGGGCACACCAGAGGCAGCATACTGCACCATCTGAAAAACATGTGCAGGAATGATTGAAGTGTTCTCAGATGAAGTCTCTCTTTCAGTATTAAAATAGAGCAATGTGATTCCTCTATAAATCTACCATGTAGAAAAATATATTCTACAAATAAAACCAAATTTTCAGTACAGAAAAGGCATCTGGGATTGTTCTTACATTTCTACTTTCTCAACTGATCTCGGTTTTAAATAAGAGCGTAACTGTTGGAGTGTCACCTGTGATGTCCAGCAGTCTTACCTTGCACCATGCACCATGAATGCTGTCACCTTGCTGCCCTCTTTTGTAACTAATAATGACCTTATAGCATCATATCCAAGAAGCCTGATGAAGAAATAGTTTTCAGCTGTACATATCTCTTCTCTTCCTTACATCTGTCAAGCCCTAGAAAGGAACAGTAATCTAGAGAGTCTGGTCTCATGACCTGCTGTTAGTATGGGTTCATTTAACCTGACTGCCTGTATTACTGTATATTTGTTTCTTGTTTCCACTTTATCTCTCTGTAAAAGTGCCTTAAAACTGACAGATGTAGTAAATGCCAGTGCATTTATTCCTCCTCCATTAGCATATTTCCCATTTCCATCACTTTTGATGGTTCAGGTCAACTTTTGTGATACAGAATTAAGATAGAGATACAAAATTAATACACAGTAATAACACAGTATTTTGAATGAGAGACATTAAATTTCCTTTTGCCTTTTTTTTTCTTTAAATTAAGCAGATTAAACTACACTTTAAAATTTTTTTTTTATGTCTCCTGAAGATCCTGGCATAAAATTCCTCAAATATACCCCACTCTAGAGAAGCTCAATAAATACTACTTGCTCTAACAATACAAAACAAAATCTGGTTAATTCTAGTTATAGCAACAAGTCTCTCCCTAGAATAATGTTTTCATGCTTCCAGACAGAATTCTTTTTCTTTTTTATGACAGTGATTCATGAACTAAAAAGTCTCTAATTCAATGCCAGTATTGGGCAACCAAGAATTTACACTACTTGTGGAAACAGCTGTGCCCATTATTGATCCTGCCAGTTGTTCTGGAGTGAGATGTGAAACAGAAAGTGTTTCAGGAAATGTGATTTTCTTACATGAAATGATACCTTGCCCTAATATTCAGTACCATGTTATTTAGGCAGCAGGGGACACACTGAGGCCACTTTTAACGTGTGAGCATAGTCCATGCAACCGAAAACAACTAAAGGAAATCTGTGACAGCACTTCATACAAAGGCCTGAGGCAGCAACTGAAGACTTTACATAAATTTCCTCACTAAAAGTGAGGGATAAAAGCATCTTGGGAAGGCAGTTGATAAACCAGTGGATAAACTTGTTTGGTTTAGTGGAATTCTTCTAATTTTTTTTTTCATTTTTTACAAGCCTTAAACTGTAACAGACTCTAAAGTTCCATCTGAATCTGTTTGGGCTCTGTTCATAGTCTCTATGGCTGGGTGTTTTCCGTCCTCTAATCTTCTTTCAGAACTGCACTACAGCAAAGAACATAGCAAATCAAATCATTTTCCAACATTTTTTTTCCAGAAAATACTGCTTCATGTATACTGAAATATTATTTAGACTTCTCAAAGAGGATCTGAAGGTGAGAAAGATATCCCAAGTGTAGCTAAAAAGGCTAATGCAGTGATAAGTGATGCTTAAGTTAAAGTCCCTACTCCATTTCTAAATTACAAACAGGACTTAAATTTCACAGTCCAACATGTTAGACAAGTACATGCAAGGCTTCTAAAGTGAACATGTCTTCTGGTGTCTCTCCTTGTATAAGTTCAGTTTAATTCAGTCACAGAAACAACCAATAGATTTTCAGAGCAAAAGCTGAATTTTCTGGGCAGCAATGACATTGAATAGTGAGAGCATCTGAAAGAGTCCATGCAGCCCAGCCCGCGAGCATCTTCACGGAGCTTGGCCTAGGCTTGGCCACTGCTCATCTGCCTCATCCTGTCCCACTTATGACAGATATGGTTCTCATGGGGTATCCTAACATACTTCACAGCAGATCAGTAAAGAAAAAAAAGATTCAAAATTTAAAAAGATTTAATCAGTCTCTCATCTAGATGTTCGTGGTTTTAATGTTTTGTTTCTTACCTCAGTGGGGAGATCCAAGACATAAAGAAACAGTAATATGGGAAATGCAGCAAATAAATTCACCTTTAACAAAATAAATGTAAAAGAACAGAGGTTATCCTAATAAGGGTACTTTAAAGGAAAGTGTTTGCTTATTTTAACTCTATGTACCCTGCCCTTTGTTGTCTCTATTAAAGGGCAGCCTCAGTGTACTCATAACTATACGGTGTAGAGAGAAGGGCATGGGGGAACCAAAGGAAAGGAAATGCCCATCTGAGTCTTACATGAACTTGTCTTTCAGAATTAGTAAGACATTTTTATCTAATCTCTCAGATACGTTAAAGGGCTTACAAAAACATTGCTTACATACTCATAGCTTTAAAGAAGCTTGCATTAGTTAGAAACCCCATACATTATTTAGTCAGTGAAACCTATTTATAATAGTACAGGTATCATCACATTTATAGAGGTTTCCAGCCATGAATATGTGATATACTATCTCTATGCCCAAGTACAATGGCTAGATAAATGAGGCCAAAACCAATGAAAACGAAGTGCCACCACAAAAGTTTGGTGCTTTAAAATCAGTGACAAATTGCCTGTTCACTTGATTTCACTGGGACAAGGATTTCAACTAGAAATGTCACCACAGAATAAAAAATCCATCAAGTATCAATAGAAAATGCACATTAATCATTTCCATTTGTGAGAGAAATAGTTTCTGATCCATTCATTTGGGCATTTCTTCAACATATTAAAATTAATAACATGCAATATTTCAGAAAGGCAGTAAAACAGAACCAAAGAGCTCAGTCTGAATCTGATCATTTTAAGCACAACTTATTCATCCTGCTCCTTGCTATGTAATAACAGCATGGCTAGACACTCATTCCTTCTCTCTTTCCCCATCTGCATGGCTGCTGTATTTACCCTATGAAGGGCCAGACTGTTGAATACACACAGATTAGGTTAAATAGTGAGAAAATTGTTCCAGTGATTATCCAGCTTCTCAGATGTCACAATTATTCCAAAGATTCAATGATTCAACAGCTGCTTCATGTTTACCAGTTACAGCTACAGACTGGTCAGTAGAAAGAAAGACTGTACTTGAAGGTTTTTTTTTTTAATTGTGGTACATTGCACTCAACTAAAAGTCTAATCAGAATCCTTAGTTGAAATACTGAAGTCAAGAATTGAAAAAAGACCTTATTCTCTAACCTGATCATCAAATCAAGTGTATAGAAAAAACTCAAAACATGCAAACATTAATATAGGACTCAGTCACTGGTTTTGAAGCAAAAATAATTTCCAGAGATGCCCTGACTTTCTTAATTGTTGAGAGAAAAATCAATTATTGGAAACTGGGCTGATCCAGGGAAGCACAGCTGTCAACATTAAGTTGCTCTCCTGCTGCTTTATTTTTCCCTTCTGCATTGGTTTCCAGTTACTTTGTGCATCTTATGACCACCCTCTATATCTTTCTTTCTCTCTTTTTTTTTTTTTTTAACTTTGTTTTGAGTATCTCTAGGTTTTGGGTCAGTCTGCTTAATTTTCCCACATGTCAAACTCTCAGGAAGAGGCAGGAGCATTTTACCTTGGTCAGACAAATTAAAGACAGCCTTGTTTTCTCTGAGCAAGGTACGTATTAGTTATGAGTCCCTTTTTTGAAAAAGCAGTGGGTAGGTTGTTTCAAGGGAGGGAAATTCCCTAGAAATGGGCAGCTGAGAATTCAGTGTGGCATATGTTTTAGGTACAGTTATTTCTGTACTGAGATTTTCAAGAAAGTTAAACAAAGTGCATTTCCATGCTACACCCAAGAACCAAAAGGAGGCCATATACACACTGAAACCCAATAATTCCTTCAGGCTTTCCCATGTGGGGAATGTTGCATTAGCCAATGCCACCATACCTGTCACAATTTATACCTGGCTGGAGCTCCAGCTCAGCCTGCCTCATTTCTGCTGACTTTCCTGACCTTCCCATGGACTGCAGCAGATTTAGCTGCTGCATGGTGGTTTGTGTTCTCATGCTGTTCTATTCACTGCAAGCCTCAACCTCCGATACTGGACCAAGTGAAGGGGAGCAGGTGGGGTGACTTGGTTGTATTTACCTCTGTTCTTGCACTACGTGGAGCCCTCTGGCTGAACACAGAACTTCAGGGATCAGCAAGCTGCTCTGCTCTCTTGCATTGAGTAAGTGGGCTGGGGTGGGGGTGGGACCTTGCACTGTCTTCTAAATTGATTCTGCACCTGAGGTTCAATATGGTGCACTTCCTTGCATTCCTGTCAGCCTTCCAAAACACTCGTTGCTTATACACCATTTCTTTTTCATATTTTGGTGTCTAAATATGAGCGGTGTCCAGGCTTCCAGTGCAGCTATCCAGTTGTACCTAACAGAGGTGATGGACTCTATGGAATCAATGTAGAGAAGTGAGATAGTCCGTGATCCAATAATTTAAGCCTGAAATTCCCTTCTAAAATACGGTCAGACAAATCCTACCCCACAACTCTTCCAATTTGTTGCCAAGGTTGCATATTTATAGCTTGTTACTTTTATATCTAATTTAGGAGCTTCATTTCAAACATTTTCTCAGTACAGAAATTCTTCATAGGCAAAGGCTATGCAGGAAGTATACATAGGGCGGATAGTTCTTTCCCATGCTTTTAGCCAAAAGACAGTTTGTTCAGATATGATTTGGTAGGCTAGCTCCTTTCTAAGCTCACTTTAATGCATCTTGAACCAGTAGAAAATATATTACTATATCATATTTTGATTAGCACAAATAATTGTTCATTTAATTGGCAATCTCATCAGTAAAGAGTCCATAATAAGAAGATGTAGGCAGTTCCAAGCTTGTGTGCTCTTCCACAGTAAAACTCTCAAGGGCTATTTTCAATTAAATAGTCTGTTAACTATCATGAGGCTTTCTGAATCAACAGATTTCTCTTTTCTGTTCCAAGGTTAGATGTAGTCTGTGCTTTCCCCCACCATTTTAGCTCCCTGTAAAAAGTATAAGAGGGAAGTAAAAGACTCAATCAAATAAATTTAATAGATTTTGAAATTAAAGGGAACATTATGATCTTTAATAGCCTGACTCCCTAAATTACACAGGCTGTAGAAACTTTCCCAGCAATTCCTGCATTCAACATAAAATGCCTATTGAAATTTTGGCATATCCATTAGATAGTACAATTTTAGCACACCAGTCTCGATGTAAAAACTTCTAGAGAGGTAGGATCTACATATCCCTAGAGATGTTCTATTTGGTAAATTACCCCGAAAGGTTAAACCATGTGCCAGACAGATTTCATCAGGTTTTCATACCACTTTTTATGGTAAGCAGAGATATTGAGTCACTGCCCATACTTTGTTACTTGTAGATCACCAGCAGAGCACCTCTTAATCCCTTTTTGAGCATATTACATGCACTGATCTTCCTATTGTCTGTACCATAAAAATGCTTTTCAGATAGACAAAATTAATTAAGTTCTTCTCTGAGACTTTTCCCCTTTTATTTTTATTCTGGACATCAAAATGTGACCCAGATAATGTATACAGAGGTGAAATTTTCTATCTACTTCATCTTAATACTGTGCGGCTTGTATTTCAAGGATAACACTTTCTTTCCTAATTATAACAATATACTTACTAGTTTCCCCTAGAATATCTATCATTACAACTAAGTTCTCAGTAGTGTCATCAAATTCCCATCAACAGTTATTATTTTTAGACATATGAAGCTCTACTTACTTCTGTTAATTAATGTTTTTTCAATGGAGATCACCTTAGCATTTGATCCGGACCACTATATAAAACAGATATGCATGAGAAATTTTTACCAGTCTAGAAAATCTAGACAAACTGTGTCACTGATTACATTGTTTTTCTCTCCTAAATTTGCTAGAAAGGTTGAGCTGCTATGAAGGAAAACTCAGATCTCTCTGTCAAGATTGTACCTGAGTTACGATGATGTATTGGCAAACTGCTTTTTCTTTTGCATTTAGCTAGTCTTCATCCAGTTTTAATGATCTACTTTGATATAGAGAATTTTTTTTTTTTTATCAACCATGATATTAAAGATTTAGTAAAATGTCTTGTCAATATCTACTATAATTGCTGAGGGGTTGTTTGGCAACCAAAATTTTTATATCATGGTCATTTGTCAGAGTTAAATAAAAGTTAAATAAACCCTTTTTGATTGTCATTAGTTATTCCAGCATCCTTTTATTTTTATATGAATGACTTCTATATTAGACAATCAACTGGACTCACTGTAGCTTTGAATGCCCTACCTTTTAGTAATTGGGAACCAGATTTCTAAAAAGTGTAAGAATGACTGATTTTGAACATAAGAGAAATCAACTGAATATTCACTACAGATAGCAAGAAAGCCATGAATATCTTCACTATATTTGGGGAATAAAGGATTGTTTCAGAAAATGAATACACTAGAAAAAATTGTGCTCTTTGACTATAATTTGGAAAGAGGAGAAATTAATGCTTTTCCACATTTTGCTTTAACAGCATTAGGCGTCTATGTGACCAATCGATTTATTACAAGTATTCAGCATTTTCACAAAAACCGCCATTACTTTAACCTATTCCCAGACAAAAATTACGAGAGTCACATTATTACTAAGACCAGTTTTCTGTATGCTTGTATAACATCAGTGCCAATGTGAGTAAAGAAATGATCCATTCTTCATCCATAATTTGTAATGCCATTTCTTTGTCTCTATTTTTCTTTGTGAAAACTGGTTAATTACAAAAGCTGATGGCCACTTTTAGCCACTGGCCATGTTAGCAGCTCTGACGGTTTGGTTGAGATTCGTACTCTGCTTGCAGTTTCTCAAAAGGTAGAGGATTTCATCAAATGTTGGTGTTGCAAAATGTGTCTGTAGGTTTGTGTTTTGGAGAGTGAAATAACATCTCAGTTCTTATGATAGCACCACTTTTCTTCAAATTAATAATGGGGGAATTCCTTCAGTTCAAGTGATAGAGGATTATGATCCTTTTTTCTCAGTTTTTATTTATGACTTGTAGCTGCATTCAGCAGTGAAGAAATCCTGTAGGTCACTAAAGACTAAAACAACAATCTACTACCTGAGTCTTTAGGATCCTTTTTTTTCTGCTTTTTTTTTTTTTAAGAAAACAGTGTTATTTGAGAAAAATATAGACCATTAAGACAATAAAACAATTTCCTTCATCTTTACAGTAATTCCTGGTTATTTTCATACAAAGCAATAAATTAGGTCCATTTTTCTTACCAAATGTCACAATTTTGCAATATAAAATTTAGCTTAAGAGAAACTTTCCCTTCAACCTTGTATTTTTTCAACCAAAAGCTTTCTTGTAGTTTTGTTAAAACGTTAATTAAGAATACTCACAGCATGTGTGTCATTAGAGGTTTTAAACAGGTTCAAATACAGAATACAAAAAAACTTGCTTTTACTATTACTTCAAATACCAAAAATAATCCAACATTCAGGACTGTCTATATTCAGAGCTTTCAATTTCAAAGTGATCCTTCTTTTGGCACTCACCCTTACTTAATTATTTCTTACTTGAGGAGAATGATTCTTTCTCCACCTGAGGCAGCAGCTGCATCATATTGATGTAATCCAAAAAAAGGGGAAAAACATTTGTTATTTTTGCTTGGACAGATGACTTGAGGAGTCTCTATACAGAAAATGTCACTTAAAGTAACAATGTTGTCTCTTTGAGGCAAACCCATCTGCCACTGCTATCACTAAGTTTCTTCCACACACTGAGTTTTCTTTTGATTTTGTACACTATACACTTGTGTTGCACTAATCATTCTTATTAAAAGCAGGAAAAAAAAACCAGAAAACCACAAAACAAATCCAAAATCCCCATGCCTACAGGTAAGGTATTTCATACGATCCGGTTTTCACAGAAGAATAGTTTGATTTTTTTCAAGGGAGATGATATCTTGTGACTTAGAGGTCATGCATATAGTGCTAAAGTATGAGATTTTGACCACAAAATATACTATTGACACCAGAAAATTGTTTGGTAAATTACTCTGTGTTTAGGTTTGGGGTTGTTTTGTTTTCCTTCTCCCCCAGCGTGTTTCTTTTTGACACATTAGCTGTCAACTCTGATGTCCTGATTCCAGTGGTGACAAAAAACAGCTGTAGTTGAAAAGTACAAAACTCTGCAGGAGATCCTGATCATCGTAGTGATTGCCGCTTAATTTCAAGAGCCCTGAAGACCTAAGCTTCGTATTCTCCTTCACACAAAATAGTTTACCAGCAAACAGTCATGCAATCTACGTGAATGTCATATATGATTTTGAATCCCAGCTTCACTGTCCTTATCTTTGCCTTCAGAAGAGGCCAGGTTATGGATCCCTACACTTTCAGCTACTGCCCTGAAAGCTAATGGAAACATAACTTCCTAGCAGTACCTAATTTCCTTATCTGCAACTTTAAATTCTTGGTTATCGAGCCAATTCACTGACTCTTTTCCAAACTCTTGGGTTTCATTAAGGAAAAACAATCTGTTTGTTTTATATCTCTGGCTATTTATAATCATTTCAGTTATCTTAATTTATAATAGCTTGCAGTAATTTAGGCTGCTGCCAACTATGTTCACTAGAGATATTTTAGCTAAAGTAACCTCATATGACTTGCTGTTAAATCATATCAGTTTACTTTTTACCTTCCAGTTCTCTCTTTTATTTTTTTTATTTTGTCACAAGTACATAGGTCTTACTGTGGTATTTTTGATAGATTTAGATTTACTTTCTGTATGCAAGGGTTTTTTTACTCGATGTTTTATTTTACTTGATTCTTTAAGCTGCTCTATATTAACTACCCCTGTAGTCACTTGTATTGCATGTTCCTTGAATAATTGTTTGCTGTTTCTGAGGTAGATTAAGCTATCTCACACAATCTTAAAAAGAACAAGATGTACACACAATTTGCTACTGACGACAAATTAGCATCTTGTAAATTTACTACATTTTAAATTTACTATGTTAACTCACACTGCAATGGCAATAGTCTGCTCCCTTCATCTCCACTGTGAAGAACTTCGTGACTTTTCAGAAGCAAATGGAAATGGATGAGCTGGATGGTGGTACTGCATGACCACAAAGATTGGCAAAATTGGACCAAAATAGAGATGTTATAAAAAAAGAAAATGTTTCCATTATACCATTAGCATACTTGCTGGTGGTTTACACAGTCTCAGCAGCATTTTTTTATGCAATATTTGTATCCCTCATTACACCTTTTTCCTCCTATTCGTTTCAGAATTTTGCCTTAATCCTGAATATATCCCAGTTTATTTCCTTGCATGTGTTATTTCTCAAACTATATCTGTTTGAAGGTCACCAGGTATAATTAAATGATCCTGTTTGCTCTTTCTCTGATACTTCTTCCTAGCCATCTTCCAAAGAACAATATTTTAGGATTATAAAAGGATCTTTTCTTTCTTATCTTAGAAATAAACACAGTGACTTAAATATTTTATAAGTGGAGTTCCCAGAGTGTTTAAGAAGAATGTTCTGCAAATACGTGTGCTTTTGCATCTCCTAATGTGCGCAAAAAACCCCTATTTCCTTGGATTTTTCACAACTTCCATTATGGACTTCTTCCTTTACGATGACTGCATAGCTTAGCAGCCTCTGCACATACCATGCTCCTGCCTACACTGAGCAGCTGAGCCTTTCTGTTTGGAATCATGAGAAGCTTCCCACATCCTTTGGATCTTCATCGTGGTACTTGATTGCACCTAATGTAGTTCTGCGTAGCAGAAATAATATTTTAGCACAGTCACCCAGAGCCAAATTCCACCACACTATTCACATTAATTAATTACTTACTCTGCCAATGGTGCCCAAGGTATTGCAAACTCAGAGTATAGAATATGGTTCTATATAAGCCAGGTATATCTTCCACTTAGAAGTAACTACAAATTAGTTGGATGTCTTTAATTAGTGCCCCTTGGGCACACACAGAAATACATACATCAGGTTCACAAAGCTCCAGCAGGGAAGGAGATGTGTCTGATACTACCAGTGTGGTGGACCTGACCATTTAGGATCTGAAAGTTTTGACTCTGCTCCTCCTCCCAAACTCCACATAACTATAGAAAGTTTGTAGCACAAGAAGCCAGGTGCTGCTTCCTTCATCTTCTGTCCAAAATCTTGTCTGCAGTTTTGTACCAATTTTTTTCCTTGATACCTCCTAAAAGAGCAAAAAATAACTTTGCAGCCACTCAGGGACCCAGTGTAAGAAGCAAACTCCATTCATGGCATAAACACACAAGAAGATTTTAGGTAAATTATATGTAAGTTTCAAAATTATTTTATAAAGATTAGTGTCTTTTCACCTTACTTGATTAGTGAGACTACCCGCTCTCTAACAGCAGGAGCTGGGTACTTCTGGCAGCCCAGCTCCATACTTTATGCTGGTACCTGCAGATTTGTTAGGACACATCAACTACAAATGCTTTGAGTCTTCAGTCTTAAACATTTCATTATGTATCTTCATGATTTTCCAGAGAATGTACAAGAGGCATCGCACTCTCTTGGTGTGTTAGCTGGAAAGGGAATCGCACTGCAGTGCAGTTGCAAACACTTCATTTTCTTGAGAAATACGCACAGCCAGTGCTTGTTTTCTTGAATAAAAAGTAAAATACAACTAAAAAGTTAGATACATGCACAAATGTTCTGTAGCCCAGCATAAGTCACCACAGTTCCTTTGTGTGTGGGATGGAGAAGAACACAAACATGGAAATGGGGAACAGGGAGAGTGAGAAAAAAGAGAGAAAGAGTACATTTTTCTCCTTCCGTCTAACCCCGTGCCAGAAGACTCATTTTCAAGTGACTATATGGCACCATTTTGAATAACATATGTGCTTAAAAGAAAAGTAGGGCTCTGTATAAAGATGATCCCTTCCCAGAGGAAGCCATATGAAAGCAAGGACTTCGGCATGGCTGTTCCTTGGCAGATGGATCTAGGGACACTTGCTAGAAACCACCTTTCCTCCTCAGTATTACAGAGTACCCATTTTGCATGTGGCATTATGAAACTTGCTGCAGAAACCTGTTAAAGTGCTTCTTGAAAATAAAAAATAACTTTTCTAGGATAAACTTGCTAATAAAATAAAAACCTTGATTTTTGCACTGAGTTGGTGAGTTAAAAATGCTCCAAATTTAAAAAAGAATACAAAGTTGTGGAAAAAATATTTTTGAAGAAACCTGTAATCCTGACAGTTAGGGGAAAAGCAATGCCCACAATATAAATTTAGAACTGATACTGAAGTCTTTCTAGAGCTTTTTTTTTTTTCAGTATGTTCCCTTTTAAATTTCACAGATAAAAGCTTTCAGTTCTTTTCATAGAGGCTAAAAGTTTTTTTGTGCTATTAAGGGGAAAAAAAGGAAGAATCCTTCTGAGTTTACTTTCTCTTGATCTCAGACACATCCTGGTTCCTCAAGCCTTGGAAGGAGAATAAGGTGGGACAGGCAGCATGGTGGATGAAGTATAACTTAGTCCAAGGTGCAAAGGAAGGAGAAGACTTATTTTGTTTTCCAGTATTTCAACTTATTCTGATAGTCTGCAATCAAAAGCAAATACTTTCATCAAATTACAATTTAGAGTCTGCAATTAATATATTTCTGAAGGGCAGATCCTCATGAAAAATGGAACATTTTTGCTTAGTTTTTCTATCTTTTTTGAAACATCCTATCAAGGAGTTGTCATATCTTTGAATTTCAAGCAAATTAAACTAAGTCCTTGAAATACATACAACAATCACTCCTGAGTTAATTGTGCTAATTTCTGAAAAGTAGTGGTGTTATTTTAATTATATGCCTTTTTTCAGTGGAATATATATACCTTAGAAATCTGCCTAACTTCTCTCACTACACAGCTTCAGCTAAGAAATGGCAGTTTTAACCTGTAATCTCATCAGCTGGATCCTGAGCAGCTATTAATATGATGGAATATTTTGCTTCAGCAGATCCCTTTCATTGTCCTCATCAGCCATTTTTGATTTTCTGGTTAACAGGAGTACAAAAATTCTTATGCATTACAAACCAGAGTGCTTGCTTTTAGTACAGAATAGCACAAAAGAGCATGATAAAGCATAAAGAAAGGTGGAGGAGATATTGTTGAATCTGAAATATAAAAAGGCACTGAATTGCTGATTGGTTCTGTAATGGAGTGGTCTGCCAGGTAAAGTTCCTCCAGCAAAGGGGCTGTGGGCAGTCAAAGGTGCAATCATTCATTCTCCTTGGATGAATAGTACCATATTTAAAGGAAACCTCAGTGTGCTGAGCCACCACATCTCTTTCCAAAAGTCTCAGGAGCATTTACAATGGGCATGAGGGGAACTGCAACATCTTGTGAAATCTAGAGTGAGAAGATGGGAAGATCCTAAGTTGCTTCAGAATTGTCCTTAACAGTGTCAACACATTTTTGCCAATCATCATGCTAGAACTCAAAACCCCTTTTTAACTGTTGGCTTCTGTTGGAGAAGAATTCCATACCTTTCTGTTTGTTCATAAAGGTTTTTGTGTAAGCATATTTTTCCAATTTTGACCTGATCCAATGGGGACTTAGTTCATGCTGGCACAGCACTGAGATCAAGTTAATATATTTGCTTCTCAATAGGGTCTAATTCACAGGTACAGGATTATGTCATCATGCTTCTGGTCCAGAGGGAGCCCCTGCAGGAAGACAGCTGTCTACATTCCTCTACAGAGGCATTTGCTAGGTTATTCAGGCTTAGATTCATGTGAAGACAATGGAGAAAAAGAGCAGTTTCATGTGTAAGCAGATAGGTGGAAACCTTAACATTTGCCACTGGATCTGAATTTGTTAGCCAGTTATTTCTGAAGTTTTAGGGACAGTGTCCTCTCTACAGGTTTCTTATAAACTTAACAAATATTTCCCGCAAGGCTTTATACCCGTAAGTGTGAAACACCGAAGATTATTTTGCAAGATATGAGACGAGTTTGTCTAACATAGATAAAAATCTTCTTGTTGCTACTGCTTGCATAATCATTCAGTGAAGATTTTTGAAACATCTTTCTTTTGCTGCTTTATGACTGTTAGGTCGTGAAACGACTTTTTCTATATTCTCCTGCATATAACAATCAACTTCTGACCAGAACAAAAAAGTTAAGAAAGTTCAAATTCCAGTCAAAATTCTCACTTTTTATTTAAATGTCCAACCTTCACTGATGAATCTCTTTTCAATCTATATATTTGTGGGTTTTCTGCTAAAAAGAATTGGAGTAGTGCTATACTTGGTCATAGACATAAAGAGGAACTATAACATCTACCTCTTTGAATCTTGAAATATCTGAGCAAGCAACAACTACTATCTATTGCTCTACTATTGAATGAGATGAACTGCAAAAGGAACAGGAAATTTGGACGTGGTTTTATTCGTTATACTTCCCACCCTCTCTAAATCAATTGTGATTATAGTGTTCTTTCTTACTTTCTTAGTTTGGCAACACATTCTCTTTCACAAAGAAGGAACAAAATTAGTGATTTTGCTTCTAAGATTCATTCATTTTCTGGTATAGCTAGATTTTTCCTGGTGCAGTGCCTGGCACAAGGCTGTAGTTTAGTCCAAAATGCCATTGTCTGCTGCTAAGTTTTGTGGATATTTTAAATTTTATTCCTCAATTTACTTCCACTATGTGTCTTACTTGACATATCTCCTTTGCATAGACTAACAAAAAATGCAGGAGACTGCATGCATGCATCAGATAAAATCTTGGATAGAATCCTCTACGGAATATTGCCAAAGTCAAAAGAAGACTCACAGCAATGAAATAATTAGTTTCTTCTCTTGTCATGGATCAGTAATTAAGCATAAATGGATAAAAACATTAGCTAGAAATGCAGAATTGTCTCATTTTGCATTTTTTTCAACATTTGGCAACTACAGATAATGCATTCTTCTGAGATTTAGTGCATACTTCTAACATTTAATTGAACTTGTGGGAATATTTCTTTCAAATGCGAAAGAGAGGGCACAGTCACATAGGAAAAGAGTTGCTCCCGATTTGTGCTGGTTTTGGCCGGGGTAGAGTTAATTTTCCTCATAGTAGCTGACATAGGGCTGTGTTTTGGATTTTTGCTGGAAACTGTGTTGGGAACACAGGAATGTTTTAGTTACTGCTGAGCAGGGCTTACACAGAGCCAAGGTCTTTGCAGCCTCTCACCCCACCCCACCAGTGAGTGAGCTGGGGGTGCACAAGGGGTTGGGACAGCTGACCCCATGTGACCAAAGGGACATTCCATATAGTGTCAGTCATGCTCAGGATATAAAGCTGGGTGAAGGAAAAGAAAGGGAAATGTTTGGAGTGATGGTTCTTGTCTTCCAAGGTCACCACAACACGTGATGGAACCCTGCTTTCCTGGGAATGGCTGAACACCTGCCTGACCATGGGAAATGGTGAATGAATTCCTTGGTATATTTTGCTTGTGTGCACAGCTTTTCCTTTACCTATTAAACTATCTTTAACTCAACGTACAAGTTTTCTCGCTTTTACACTTCCGATTCTCTCCTCCATCCCACTGGGATTGGGGAGGGGCAGGAAATGAGCAAACAGCTGTGTGGGCTGCCAGACAGGGATAAACCCCAACATAAACCATAAAGAAGCATAAAGAAAGCTACATCCTACAAAGTCTTACATGCACCTGAAGTCCAGTGACTTCCGTATACTTCTTATAAATGGTGCAACTCACGTAGAAGGCGTTTCTAAAGGCATTAATATCTTTTAAAGGTATAAAGATACCTGGAATTTGTTTAATTCTTACCTGATCCTATAACCAGTAAGTACCCTGTACTGTCTTTTCATAGGTTCAGTGTTTAAGCAGTTTTGATCCCGAAAACTTCAGTAGTGCTGTGTCACAGGAGATAGTGTGTGAATCTCTTGACATAAAACTTTTAAAATGCAGGTTTTGCGAACTACATGCAGCATTTCAGACCACTAGTTTAAATTCACCACAGTAAACATTACGTAAACATACAATATGAGTGTGTATGTCCACAGTCCTACAACATCCAAAATAACTGTCAATAGTAAATTTGGCAATAGTCAAACCTGTATGGGCCTGGTGCCATGATTAAAATTAATAAAATGAACCTGGCAAATACTTTAACTTCTTTGAGCTACAGAGTTAAAAAAGGTCAATATTCTATGGCAATAAAATATTTTTACATGAAATTAAGAGTGGTTTCTCTTGGTGAATATTTGTCTGCATTCAGCAACAGTAATACTAACCCAAGAAAAGAAGAGATGAGAGAAGGAATAGGTAAGATGGTTTTTTCACTGATACTGGTTTTTTGCTTGACATCACATTTGCCAGTTATTATGGGGTTTGTGCAGTTGGGGATGATAACTAGACAGTGTTATTAGATTTTCTGTTGAGAAATTATGTTTGTAATTTTTTTACCTAAATATTTTCTCCTTTCCACTAGGTCTTGACTATCCTACACCACTGTTAGACATTAGTGAAATCCAGGAAAATTTTGAAGAATATTATTTAGCATAGTTTAAGGTACGGTAACTTAATACAGGACACTTTATCTTTTAAGAGAGGAGTAAACCCATGTGAATAGGAAATTTTTTTTAATGACATTATTCTGTTACCTGCTTAAATATTTTTAACATTTCTTGAGAAAATATTTTTATTTTCATACATATCATATTGCATGTGTCAAAACAGTTTATGGACTTCCACACTCAGGAATTTATTTAAAAGAAAAGGAAAAAAAATATCTTAGTGCTTTCATATTCAAAAATTTTTATTCTTGTCTTTTATTAAATGAGACATAGCAGAATTTGAACAGAAGGAGCCGTATGCTTACCTTCATGTTCTCTTTAAGTAGTGAGTGTTTGGAACTTCAGTACCTATTTTGCCCCCCAGTATCTTTCCTCTCATCAGTTTCTTTAAAGTAATTGTTTTTCTATTGTTTCATCCCATCACGAACTTTCAAATTATGTTATCAGATCCCTTTCTTTCTTCATTTGTGTCCTCTTTCTGGCAATTCTCATCCAAATTAGAAAAAGCTGTCTCTGCTGTTCCCACAATTTCTTTTTGTTAAAAATATTTCATTTTGATAACAAGTTATTTTCCAGATCATAGTGGCTATATCAAACATATACTTTAAAGCATAATTTTCTGAGTTCTAGTTCTTACATTAAAAATGAGTTAAGCCAAGCCACTTAACATATTAGCAAAAAAAAAAAAAAAACAACAAAAAAACCCGAAAACCCTGATAGGTTCTTGCATTGCTTTTAATATCAAGGCCTCAGTTTTTTCTCACAGTGGTTACAATATTGATGTTATTCTGTGGAATAGCAGGTACTTAGTTTTTTACTTTAACAGATGGTAAAATAAGTTACAGCAGCTTGACTGATGCAAGTGAGAAACTGTACCAAAATCTATTAACTGCAGGTGTGGCAGGGTGGGGGCTTGTTAAATTATATTTAATGAATGAAGAGAGACAAACACAACCGGGTTTTTTCAGATTTCTTTTTTCCAGAGCAATTAAGATGACATTTAGTTTGTGCATGCCTTATGGTTCCTTCACAACTGAAGTGATAGGAAAGCTCTCCAGAGCATTATGGAAGAGCAGGAGTTATTAACAGACCTAGCCTTTGGGAACAGACTGTCGTATCTGCCTTGAAATTTGAGTTTATCCTGACCACTCTGTGTCCACAAGACCGGGAAGGGTTGCTGACCTCCTGTCAGGTTTTCATCTGAACTGTCAGCTTCTAAAACACTGTGCTTGTGTCCCAGTGAAAGCAAAGTTTACCAGATTTTCTTTGCTTTTCGTCTGTAATAGAAACAATGAATAATCAGGCCTGTTAGCATTGGGGAGATTTTAGAAAGTTAACTTAGTAAGGGAAATTTATTTGAGCTGTTAGGTGCCAAATGGCCACCTGGAAAGCATTGCTATTTGTCTATAATTATTTAGGCACCTTGCAAATGAGGTCTTGTCTGTTTATGATGAACACTACAGACTTTGGTAAAAAATATGGGGTTGTTAGTTTTATAATGTTCTCTAACATGACTGAGTGGGATCATGAACACATTCCTCACAATGACATTTTTGGACAGAGTTGCATGTACTAATGTGATCATTTCCTTATATTAATATGTCACGGACAGAGTTTCAGAATTGACTTCACAGAATCACAGAATTAACTACGTTGGAAAAGACTTTTGAGATCAAGGTCCAAGACTTGCCCCGAAGGACCATTTAAGACCACTCCTGAAATCTGCTCCCAGGAGCTTTCCACATTACCGATTTCCACCATGCCTGGGAGAAACTTTTCTGTGGCTGCCGTGTGCATGGTGCCCTCACAGCTCAAGCACCAGAAAAGCCTTGCAGTGTTCACACCAGTCCCTTCCTGTGTACAGCCTCACAGCAGGTCCTGGCTGCCGCCAAAACCCATAGCTGTAGCTGAGTTAGAAAGCATTGTTAACCGCTGCTTTTGCACTCGCACAGAAGGACAGTCACACACCTCAGCAGCCAAGGATAGCCCATTAGAGATCCATCCATACACTGGGCTAGAGAAATTGAAGGTATTATCTAAAATAGCGTCATGAAAAGCAACTCATAAATGCAAGCTTTTAAATCAAAATATCTGGCTATGGTTCTGCCATAGTAAGCAATATATTCCATACTGGTTTTAGCTCAGGACATGGCTAGGAACACTAGAGCACTGAGTGCATATCCATTCAATTAACGGAAAAGCCGTTCAGAAGTTGAAAAAATGACAGATTTCTGGCCTTTAAACAGAAAAAATAATAATATTTAAAAACTCTTCTGTGTTTGGCAACTAATTTCTGCCTCGGAGCCAGGAGCAATACTATCAAAGTTTATCATGTACCACTGCAAACACTTCAGTATGTGGAGTCTTTGACTCCTCACCACAATGTCACTCTCTTGTTTATGGAAACAAAACAGTTTCTGTGACAACACATCAGTCCAGATTTCAAGAATGACTAAGAGCTTTGGGACAAGCCAGCAGGGAAAATGACTATTGATCAATTAGAGATCACTTAAGAAACCTCGGTACATATTTTCATGGATAATTGAAAGCCTTAATCTTTAGAAACAACTTCCATTCATCCTTTGGAAGTTACCAAGAAAAAGAAGATTCCATAAGGACAGGTGTGGTAGGTTAACCTTGGCTGGCTGTCACCCAGATGCTCTCTCACTACTTCCTCTCTCCGGAACACAGAAGATGGAAAGGTCATTGGCTGAGATGAGGACAGGGAGATTACTTACCAGTTATCCTTATGGGCAAAAAACCCTTGAGTCTGAGAAGATTATTTTAATTTATTGCAAATTAATAACAGAGTAGGCACAGAGGGATGTGGAATGGGTGTTGTGGTCAGACAATAACACTTGTCTCTACCGTTCCTTCCTTGTCCAGAATGGTGCCTTTCCATGGTGTACAGTCCTTTGGGAATGAATTGCTTCAGTGTGAGTCCACCATGTGTCACAGCTCCATCCAGAAAACCTGGTTCTGTGTGGACTCGTCTCCACAGGCTGTAGGTCCTGACAGGAGCCTGCTCCAGCACGGGCTTTCAAAGCACTTCATCTTCCTTCAGGGCATGTCTGTTTGCAGCAGCGTTGGGTCCTCCAGGGGCAGCAGGTGGATCCCTTTTCACACCTGGGGGGTTAATACAATGCTTACTCTTCAAAACCCACTAGCCTATGGAACAATGCTTAGTTTGTACGATTGTGATAAACACTAACCAAGAAGAAGAACTGGAGTAACCACCCCAGTTCACCAAGCAGTCAAGTATGCCTTTGGGGTCACCGATCACCAGGGACCACCAAAGAGACCCCTGAGGCAGAAGAACATATGTGCTGATGGAAAGGAACACGTGCCAGTGACTTTGAGGAAATTATTATCATACCTGTGTTTCCTCTGGAAAAACCTATTAATATGTATATAAAATATAGTATATAAACTGGAGCTTTTTATGTATTCAGCATGCACAATATTTTGGAAGAGATACCCCCTCATGCATCCAGTGGATCCTCATGAATAGTGAATAAAGAATGCCTGCCTTTTAATACTACATTAGTGTTAAGGAGTTGTTTTTTACTGGTTTACAGTAACAGCACCTGACTGGAATAACCTGGAGCCTGGGAAGAAAATTTTGGACTTGTTTCACCTCCAAATTTGGTTCCTCCTGAGTGATGTCTTTTCAAACACAAAGCCTGACAGTTGGAAATGTTTATGCTGACAACAATAAGTGTAGTTTCTTTTTTTCCTTATAAATAGTTCGTATCTTTTAATGGTCTGATGGCCTTTCTTAAGAAGTTTATTAATTAAACATAATATTGTAATAACCCATGTATAAAGACTGATGGAATTAGAATAATGTAAATAATTTACATTTTTGCTAGACAGTGTTCTGTAGTATCTTACTGGAGAAAGTGAAGTAATATATGACTGGCAGAACGTTCAACTTATGAGCCAGAATCCCTCAGAGAGATGGAGAAAATAAACAGAAATTTTTGTTTCTTAACAAGAAATTCAAATGACATAAAAGCAGAGTAAAAAGCTAGGTAGCAGATTATCCATTTAGAAAATATACCAACTGCCAATGCAAGACAATGCTTCAAAATGTGCTAAGGGAATTCAGCATACTGCAGAATTCAGCATACTACTGCTCAAAGCACACTCCTTCTGAAGGTGGCCGGAACTGAGAAAAATATAAATCTTGCCACAGTAACTTTTCCCAGTTGCACCTGGAACAAAAGACAACTAATGCACAAAGCACGGCAATAACTAACCCTTGACTGGAGGACATGAAGATGAATGGTCCTTCTTTGTGACTGATGTAAGGTCTGACCACATTAAGGGCTATAACTGATGACAATATTTATCTATTGCTCATATCAAAATCTGAAGTAACAGAATTTTCTTAGCCACTTTAATAATTTGTGTTTGTTAGAGGAATAGAGCAGCTCTCCTATGAGGAAATGCTAAGAGAACTGGGATTGTTCAGCCTGGAAAAGAGAAGGCTTCATGGTGATATAAATATGGCCTTCCAGTGCTGGAAGTGAGCCTACAAGAAAAATTGAGAGAGACTATTTATAAGGGCGTGTAGTGACAGGACAAGGGGGAATGGGTACAAACTGAAAGAGAATAGGTTTAGATTAGATGTTAGGAAAGTATTCTCTAATTTGAGGGTGGTGAGGCACTGGAAGTGGTTGCTCAGAGAAGTTGTGGATGCTCCATTCTTGCAAGTTTTCAAGGCCAAGTTAGATGGGACTTTGAGAGCCTGAACCTGGCCTAGTGGAAGGTCTCCCTGGCCACAGCAGGAGGGGTTGGGGACAAGATGGTCTTTCAGATCCCTTCCAACCTATTCCATTATGATTCTATGATTCTATGAGTCTATGATTCTATGATCCTGTGGTTCTATGATTCTGTGATTCTGTGATTCTATGATAATGACAGTGTCATTTATGCATTTTCCCTGAAGATGACTTGAGGGTTTAACTCCCGCATTTTGAAAGTAGGAACAAACAGGAGTTAAATTCACACATACCAACCTCTCTAACAGATAAGGCTTTTAGCTACTTCTAAAACCAAGTTTCAAGTGTCCAACTCAAATGTCAAATTTTTGTGCCAAAGTTGAGGACAACATGAAACCTTCCTGCACACAGTTTAGTATGTATTTGTCATTTAAGCTGCTGGACTAATGCTTTGCTTTGCTATTGAACCAAGGTGATATGTCAGCTGAAGGAACACTATTACATGCATGTTCTTTCACATCCCTGGAACACTGTATGTAATGAAATAAGAAATATTTCTTGGTATTCCTGTAATAAAACTTAAAAAAAAAAATCACAGGCAGCTTTATTTCAGATATTGTCCTTATTTTGTACACTTTATTGTGAAAATGTAATAGTTCTTTTTTCCCCCTTGTTGCTAGTTATCTTTTCCCTTTTCTCTTTTTTTTTTAGTGCAGCAACGTATTTTTTTCCTAAATCTTCAAATAATTTTGTTCAAAACAAGAGATATCTTTATATAAAATTTTACTAGCATCTATGTGGATTGATTTTCAGTAGGAATGACATTTGTACGTACAGCAGTTTGTCTTACTTCAGCTATCTGGGGCAACAGCAGGCGGCCATCCTCTACATTCTCAGCAGTAAAAGGAAAATGGGAAGAGGCGAGGATCCAGGGTTGATTCCAGATGAGGGAAAGGAGTGTTCCCTAATAAAGGAGGATCTTTCTGCTCCACCCACCCCATTTGCCCCCAAAGTAGACCAGGCACTGGAACTGGCTCTCTGCTTCAGTTAACTTGTTTTGTGGGATTAGTAAATTAAATAGGGCCAGAACTCAGGTCTGTAAGCACTGTCCTGGGACTGCCTATACTGATTTACTCCTAGCATTCTCTCTGCCGTGTTTTCAGGCAGACATCAGACCACCATGGAGAACACTCACTTAGGGTTCAGGGAGCAGTAATTGGGCCAGGGACAATTCTGGAGGCACTCTGGATAAAACCACTCTCTTTTTTAATGAAAAGGTGTCTATTCTTATCATGTCATGCCTTACTGCTTTTCTCCTGGGTCGGAGAATGAACTGTGTGCATCTTTCCAAAGTGCAAAAGGCTTGTCTATAAACCACTAAATTCATTATATTTTATTTTAGACAGAGTGGTATAGGGAGTACTCACACAATCAAACATCTGTGGATCCGAGGGGATGGTAGTATCTGGTCTGGGAGATAGAGTAAACAGTTAACAATTGATATTGCCCAGTTGATACCTCTCATTCCAGCAGAATGACATGATCCCAAAAAAGAACATCTGTATGTAGACTAAATCCCAAGGAGAAACACATATACTTGGGGATTTTATAGCTTTTAGAAACCAATCCATAAATGGAGTATTTAAAGAGAAAATTAAGTGGTGGTTCCAAAGATAAATTAAGTGGTTTTTTAGCACATGATTTGTAACTCTGGTCCTGTGATCACTGTAACTTTAACATTAAAGAAAAAATTGAGCTCTTTGCATTGTCTGTTATTCATAGATTGTCCTTAATGGTGGCCTGGTAGGCAGGCCAGCTACCTAGGGTTCTTATCAAATATTTATTTGTAAAAATTCCTTAAAATATCACTTACTGCAGCTATTTATGGCTATTGACAGATGTGTGTAATAGGAGGGAAAACATACAACTCTACTTTTTTTTTTCAGTCTGTAACCTGTTCAAGATCATAATTTGCAAACATATCATTATGACTGACATTGCAGGGTCCCCAGAACAGCTGCTTTTGAACTGTGATGTAAAACCACAATGCCTCCACTGACGTAGATGGAACAAAACAGATCTGTATGCACTGAAGAACTCTTTCTTTTGCCCTTTATTTTTACAGTGTCTCCTGTCCATGAGGGGCTTGTTCTCTAGTAGCATTGTCAGGAACTGAGAAGGAAAATGAAAGGTTGAATACTCTTTTCCTCATATAACTTGCTTTTCCTGTGTATTTTGCCTCTTTACTGCAAAGAAGTGGATAGTTAAGAAACCCAAATAATGTGTATGTGTGTGTGCAAGTATGAACCTGGGGGAACAGCAAGCATATGATAGGGAACATTTCTGAATGCCAGAAAAATGAATGAAGAATCCAAAAGTCATAATGTCAGGCAAAGTTAGATGTGCAAAAAATCCCATAAAATTTTATTTTCATCAAACCTTATCATGGGCATAATTGAAGACATTTAACTGTCAAATATGGAGAACTTTCAGTCTCCTAAAAATAATTTGTTGTACAGATAATTACCACTTGGCTGAACCACTGTTTACGGCTATTAGATAATTACTCAAGTGTACAGCTTTGGATACATAAATGTTGTGTACCTCCTGATGAAGAAGATCAGGTTAAATGCTAAATATGCAAAATATAACACTCAATTCACTTACCGTATTCTGGAGTGGTCATAATCACCAAGGGAAATGGTTGGTTTTCTGTTTTTATTATCGTCTTTTTCATGGAAGGAAAAAATATTACATTAGTAGGCTTCACTTCTTAACTTTATGAGTGACACTTTCCTTTTTCCAAGGGATAACAGGTGACACGTAAAGTAATAAAAGGTGTGTCCAAGCTAATTAAAAGAACTGAAAGAAGATGTGCCAATGAAACAAAGTACTGATTTTTCTTTGGCAGTGATCTTAGTCCCTCAGCCCTCCTTTATTGTTACTTCTGGCTTATCAATTTTATATTTTATAAAATGCTTTACCTCCAGTTAGCAATCAGCATCCCTCAAAGAAGGCATTTCTTTCCCTCAAAGAAACTTTCTTGGTATCAACTGTTTGATGGGATTCTCACTCTTCTGTGCTACCATTCAGGTATGATTCTTCTTTACCCTCAAACCTGGCATCTAGTGGTTGACTGAATTTCAAGGGGGATTCAGCTCACATCTTATTTGGTTTGGTTTTCATTAGTACAAAGTAGTAGATGTTATTTGGTCAATCAGTTCATGTTTAAGACTCACCCAGGCACAGAAATCTTTGTAATACAGACATGCCTGAGAGTTTATATCTTCATGATTTATGTTCTTGCACTTGAATTTCAATTTTGTAATTCCCAAGGTAAAGCATATTTTTAATCATTTAATCACTGAGGAACAAGGAAGAGTAATCAGCACAAATCTACAAATACATAGAAAGGGTAGTTGATCTGACTGTTTAATAACTGTTGGCTTCCTGCTTTTTGTGTATCCAGACACTCACATGAGCCCATTCCATTCAGTGTAGGAGTGGTGTGTTCAGTCAGTCATCAGTGTCCTATCATGCAGGTGTCACTGAGCTGCTTTATGAAGTGCTCCTTATGTCTCCAGGTACCATTCTCACTAAAGACACCGTGTACGAAAGCTGCAGTTAAAATTGCAGGGTCATAGAGGTCTACATTTGTCACAAGCCAAACTTCACCACTAATGCTTTTTGTTAGGTTTAGAACAAAACTACAAACTTTGTGGAAGCTAGGAAATCTCATTAAAATGGAAATGTAAACATTATGACAAATTAGCATGGCTTGTCTTAGAAAAGCACCTAATTAGCTGTATTTCTCAGCTTCAGGCTAGCCATACTTTATTTACATAGCGTCACACTGGTTTAGCTTTTTGAAAAGCTAAAGAGTTAAGAAAAAGTTGCATCATTTATTATTTTGTCTTTTCCCTTATCTGTCAATGCTATGCTATGTTTCAAATCATTCAATATCCAGCAAATCATATTTATCTCATCTTACCACAAGGACTGTAATATTTTCTTGTTCTCACGCAGAGCTGGCACTGAGCCTTTTTGACAAAAAGCAAACAATTTTACTAACTAGGATTAATTTTGTCCAAAATAGAAAATACTTCTGAAAGAAATTTCTGTGCTACATTTGAGAATGAATTCCACAGCAACGATCAGAGAGCAATAACATATATATTCCTTCCTTTTCAAATGAAAATCTTTTTTCATCATCAAAGGTCTCATTGAACACAATGGAAATTGTCATTTGAAAAAAGAGGGAAAGGAAAATAATGATAAACATCTTGGTCTTCAAGCTGGTCAACTCAAGTCAGTATGACTTTTTCTGGGGAAGGCTACTTCTTTTGAGCAAGATGGTTTGGATCTGACCCTCAGGAATAATTGAAACTACTGGTTATAAAAATCCCAGATCTTCAGCTAACACTTCAATTTCCTTTAAGCCATAATTAACCACACATACAGAAAATGCTAATGACTTACCACCTCACCTCTGACATGCTCCTTTCTTCCACTGTTTCACAACTGCTCCATTCTCCTCTATTATTTCAGTAGCACAAGTTAAAATGAAAGCAGTTGTTTCCAGATTCCAAGTGTCTTGATGCTTCCAGTTTCTATTTCAGATGTGTTGAAGAGTTCACTCATGTTTTCTATGTATCCTGCATTTTAACTAAAGCAAATCACTTCTTCCTGTAAGCCTTAGCCCATTGAAAAAAATTATGGAGGTCCAAGTCCTAAAGAGTTGCCTGAATGAGCAGAAGGCTACACTGGCATCGAGAATTTCAGAATAAGGTCAGACTTTATGAATGAGAATTAAAACCTCTGATTTCAAGTCCGCTTGCCTGGAAGTAAATTGGAAGCTACATCTCCCAAAGAACATGGAAGGATCTAACTTGGAAAAGTAGTACCACACACTGAGGCAACCTATTTACATCCTAGTGGATCCATATCATCTGGGAGTGTAAAGAGAAGAACATTACAAAAAACCCTAACTTTCTCTTCTATCGCTAGCTGCAGCGTAATACTAAAAATAGTCATAGATTCAGATATCTGTACTATGAATTGTTCCTGGGGCTAATGTTTTGGAGGCTTTTTTCCTCATGGCTAAGACTTACCCAGATTTTGGTAAGCCATCTGTCGAATGAAAGAATATTGAGCTCTTTCCAAACTGCAGGAATAGTAATTCTAGCAGTTAATAACAAAAGATGAAATAATACATACTGAGCTAGGCTAGCAGAGTAATTATCGGCTCTTAATAAAGCTAAAGTAGAGGATAATAGGCAACTTATTTAAAATGAAATTATATATTTTTCCACCAATGACAGCCAGTTTCTGGACAATACCACCACATATGAATCTGAGTACATTTGTCCACATTCTCTTAAACATAAATCATTGCTGACAATGACACTAACAATATAATAGGAACATCCTCAATCTGTTTAATGGATGAAATTCAGTTTGCGCAGAGAGCCTGAATGGGGCTAGGCAAGAAATATGACCACTGCAATTTTAGATAATGAAATAACGAGGGATTCAGAATATGCTCAGAGAAGGTAGGTTCAAATTACTCTTGAATCTGACACATTACTAGTCAAACACTTCCTTATTTTTCTTTAATGATTTTCAAAATTAATACTGTGGGCATATAGCCATCAAAACAAAGAAAATTAATTGTTGTATGTTACATCTTTCTGTAAATTGTCCCTGAACCTGAGGAGTTGAACATACATGTGTTCCCAAAACACCTTTTTTTCCTTCTCTGAGGTTTATTTTGATTTTTGGCACGGTCTTTCCATTCAGGATTTGCGTATTAGACTGTGCTGAGCACCTCATATAAAATTTCTAACTCCTGCTGAAGCCAAGGCTTGTGAGATGACTCAATAACAGAGGGAAGTGCAGGTCTGGGGCTGATTCCAGAAAGGGCATTTCTGAGCAGACTCATCTGCCACTGACCTCTAGGGGAGGTGAGGACATGGCTGTGTAACACAGCATAGACCTTTGCAGGCAGCAGGAATGTGAGTCAGGCTGGAAGAATAGTCAAAGGTTTGGAGAATTGGGCATCTTTTCAAAACATTTTTGATGGAATTTTACTTAAATACTGTTTTTAAATAGCACTGAAGAAAAAACTGCTTTCTTAACTCAGAGGTACAATTCCTCTCTTATCTCCACGTACATGGCATGTTACATAACATCTCTTTTGTTTTTAGAAGGGAACTGGTTTTCCTAGATTTGGGTTTTGGGACACAGTAAAAATTTCATAAGACTTGCTTTTGTTGCTTTTTTCATTGCAATTGTTCTTTTTCCATTGAAATAGCAAATTTTAATATTTTTGTGTTTTCATTTTTATTATGGGAGTTACATAGACAATCAATTCGAGATGCAAAAAGGAGCTTTGAAGTAAATGCAGCTGGACATATTTTCAAATATTTTCCCAATGCTGTAAAAACTGGGGATTTGTAAAACAAGATGTTAAAATGTTAGTGATCTTCTACAACAAAAAAAATCGAAAGCACCAACCCCATTATAATGGAGATTCATAGGCTATATGGAGCTTTGGAAATTAGAAAATATCCATTCACACACTTGTGGCGGAGCAGATGTGAAACCTAAATTCCACAGAAGATCACTTCCTGCATAGCTTACTATATTGATGTTTCCCTACTCAAGCTCAGCCAGTTTCTTTCAAAGTTAAGCCTAGGATAGGCTTAATTCTGAGCCACATCAAATCTTTTTGTGATGTATCTTGATGAAGTCAGTGGAATTACGCTAATTTAAACTTGGTTTGAGAGCCCTTACATTCAAGTTCTCGTACATATAAATTGTTTTAGAATAGTTTATCCAGATTGTTTATGAGGGACTTTTAAGGACATTTTCTTCTAAAAAATATTTCATTTTCAACACTGATGTCAAAAACTTTCCATGGCATTCAGTCTTTTGAGCTAAAACTCCTTTATTCATGGGCTCATATATATTAAAATTCTGTATTTTTGTTACAGGAATTTTTTTTGGAGTAGGATCCTAACCACAGAAGAGTTCTCAGTAAGAAAATGGCTGAAATTTAATTCTGGATGGGGATAGAGGAAGCAAACATTGTGTAAATTGCTTCCTCCTGTTGCATAAGTATTGGCTTACCATCTCATCTTTTTAAGGACTACAGAAGTATGTCCAACTACAATCACTACCTTTTGTCATAATGTTGAATCCTCTTACTGAAATACACTGAAATGCGTGATCTTTTCCAGAATAGCTGTTATTACACATCGCTGTAATACCAGGCTTTTGGTTTCCAGAAGTATTCACTTTCTATTTAAAGTTTCTGTCTTTTGATACCTATACTCTTGTAATTTCAGGCTTCTACTTTATTGATTCCCAGTTCAAATCAATGCCATTTGTTTTAAATTATTGTAGACCTCATATAACTCTTTCCCATGCCACGATGTTATACATTTAAAAGAATGAGTTTATTGCCCTGTTTTCTTTTTTCTTTTCTTTCTTTTTTTACTTTTTTTTATTTTTAAAAACCACATGAATCAGACTATTTTTGTCCTTATATGAAAAAAGCTCAGTTCCCTTGATAATTTCTACAGTTCTCTCATACAGCTCTCCCAGTCTGAATTTTTTTTCTTCCTGAACAGAGTGACTAAAATTTCACATGATATTCCTAAGGATATACTACCACTGTGACGTGACTATTTTTGTATCTCAAATACAAATGTCCCAGTTGATGCATCCTGCAGTCTTTTTTTTCAGCATCAAATGGATGCTTTGGTCTTGTGATTGTTAATGTACATTTTTTTCCCCCGCAAATTCCAGAACTGAATTCTCAATTCACAGCCCAAAGTTTCGGGTATGTATGTACATAATGCTTATACTTTGAGCTGATACGTTTTGTTCTATTTACATGATTCCTATATTTAAAGGTGTCTAATTTTTTCCCCTCAATTATATTACTATTATTTGTCTCCATTTTGTCTCCCACATAGGTATCATCAGAGCATCACCTTTACACACTGTATTGTTTTTACTATGGACGTCATTATGAAATGTTATGGAGTGCTCCACAATTTTGCAGCATCACTTCTCAGTCCCCATGTACAGCTTAGCAAAACTGACACAAGCTGTTGGCACTTCGAATGTTTGCATAAGAAAGAACAAAAATGTCTCACTGAAATTTACACAGCAAAATTCTTGAGAATCCCTTGAGAAAACCTGCATTTAATACCAGGAATAACATTGAAAAACCATTAGCTGTGAAGTGTTCTCTGTGATCATTTTTCTTCTAAACTTTTTAAAATATTGTGTTTTATTTTGTTAAAATGATGTAGAATATAGTGTAGTAAATGTAACATAGCAATATTAATATTCCTGTCGGGAAGGTAAATCTTACATTTCCTGCTTAGGATTCCCTAGGATACACTAGGGAATATGCTTAATTTTATTCATGTGAATATTCCCAGTGAAATCATTGAAGTTACCTTAGGCAGGAAGTTATGCACATGCATAAGACCTTGTAAGATTAAGGTATTGTTGAAGTCAACTCAGGAACCCATAGTCTGGTCCAAAGGGGATGGCCAGTAGATGTTATGTTGTATTAAACTGAAGCCTTAACACAAAACAACTACTTATAGCATTTTGGCACCTTTAGTTTGCCTCCACAGCTAATGCTGAATTATCCATCGCTCTGAATTTCTTACTTGCCAACTTCAGGTCATATGACTTTTTGAAATAAGCCATAGTTGTTCCTAATCATCACAGGTTACCAGAGGAGGTTGAGAGCAAACAAAGAATGTTCATTTAATTTATATAAATGCATAACTTGGCTCAGATTGTGAAACGTCCTTGGTTTTCTCTTCTTAAATGAAAAACGCTTATTTTTGTCCATGCGTTGGTAAACAAAAACATTATTATAAACTAGCAAGTTCTTATACAGTCTGAAAAGTACTGCATTTTAATGTAACGTAGGCAAGATAATGGATAAATAACTACTAGTCCTGCCGGCATTCCAGATGCCAGCGTTCCAGATGTCAAGATGGAATTGATAGGTATGGAAAGCTAAAAAAAGCTAAAAAAGAAGATGAAGATTTCCAAATGGAGTTTTAAAAAGCTGTTAAGAAGTTGTAGAAGTACAACCTTGATGCCATTATACTGTCTTGAGGGAGAAGAATGAAAGGAATAGTGACTCTGAAATAGTTTCCTCTTTCTTTTGGTTTAGAGAAGAGGACAAACGTGATATATGGGAACATAGGGGGACAACAAAAAATTATTTGATGATATATGAGCAAAACACATATGCTAGAAGCAGTTCTTGCTGAAATCTTTTGATTTGCTGTAGAAACAAAGTAATGATATTTTTTGTGACTGGAACTTCCTCTCCCATTCATGACTGCAATGGTGGCTTCAGACTGTGGCTTCTCATAGAGCAGCCAAATGCAGATTTATCAGGTTGGAAGTGTATCCTTGTTCCTATATCCAACAGGTATATCC
Source organism: Gymnorhina tibicen (assembly GCA_013399875.1). NCBI lineage: Eukaryota > Metazoa > Chordata > Aves > Passeriformes > Artamidae > Gymnorhina > Gymnorhina tibicen. The sequence continues at coordinate 26,563 of VXAZ01001519.1, read as the reverse complement.
TTGTTGCTATTCAGGAGGTGTCTGGGCTGTAGAAGAGATCCCCAGCACATCAGAAACAGAAGCAAACTGCAAATAAACTTGCCTCTAAAACAGCTGAGAGGTGAGACTACATGTACCACTGACACCATTTTCTGAGTGAGAAGGCACCTCTTTTCTCCCCATGCTGAAATATCACCCAAGAGGAGACAAGTAGAACCTGAGCAGGCATGTCAGATTGGGAAGGTCATAAACTGACAGCAGGGATGAAGAAGGGAAGAATAAGTATGTTTCTGCTAAATAATTCTCAGATAGATGAAAATGCAACAATTTCAATCCCATCTGTCACTTCTTGTCATTTTTGTGTGTCTAAGACAACAGAGAATGATGCATCATCACTGATCAAAACTTTACTGATATTGTCTATTTAAAAAAAAACCCTTGTTTGGGAGATTTTGAAAAATCAAAGCTAAAGGGAAGATCAGAATCACATCAAGACCCAGAAAAAAAGTTTTGCTTTTCTAAAAATTTGCACACTAAAGTACATATCTAAGAGAGCAGTCCAGTGTCTTCATTGCTCATTTGAAATACTTAAATCCCAGAAGCCATTTCTTCACCCCAATTAAAACTTAATTACAACTGATTTATTGGGAATTAAGCACTTTAGAAAAAAACATAGGGACCTGAGCTTTGGAAGTGGATTTTATATTCTTTTTTGTTCAGTCCTTTGAATAGAAAATGACTTCTTTGACCACCAAGAATAATGAATCGTTCAGGTGATGTTATGATATAATGACTATCATGATGTACGGGTCTCACCCTTTTTCACCCCACCCTGGATGTTAACTCAGTTCACTACATTGTGCACAGTTTTGAACTAGCCTGTAGCAATCACAATGAAAGTTGACCTCCCTTGGACTGAGCATCCCCTCCAAGGTGCTGAGCTCAAGATAAAAGTGTCCCAAACATGGTCCTAAATATTAGGGCTAAAATACCCAGTGATCCAACAGCAACCTGCAAAGCTTGTCATACTTACCATATCTTTCACATTTGCACCCTGTTTTGTGCACATCAAAGTCACAAGCAGTGACTGTGTGGTTTTACAGGGTTTTTTTGTACGCCCCAGCATTCTGCTTGTTGTTTTCTAGATATTCTCCTAGTTTGGCAACTTCTTTGTCATAGTGTAGTGTTCTGAGCAAGACTTCACGAGTAGTAAAAAGAGAACAGTTTTGCTGCCTCATTTTGTTTACGCAGAGTATACCAAAAAAGTAGAGGCAAAAATAGAATTTGCTTTTATGAACCTTATACATCTCATACCCTTTTTTGTTAACTATTGTTTTGCCTTGGTGATTTTTCTGATTTCATGACTTTGAGTCTATTTCAAAAGCTGACTTTTTATTCTCATCCTGATCTCGATCTAAAGGGTTTGCTAGCCCTTTTTTATACCTACATGGTATTAGCTTCAAACAGCATAAATTAAACCTTTATGCCATTTTCTGTTACTATAGAAAATACCAAATACAACTGAGCTCCAAAGAGTCCCCGTAGAGCTTTTAAGATGCCTTGAAATGTTGGTGATAAGTACATGTTATCTGTGGTTACTTCTGGCCAGTTGCACACCTATCTGATGAAGACTTCATCTTCACCTCACTTTCTCAGTATGCTTCTGACAGTCACATAATCACAGAATACCATTTGAGACAGTGCCAAGAATTGTGCTGAAGTCAAAATATCTTACATTTACCACCTTTTCCAAGCTTGTTTGGCTTGATTTACTCTGGAAGAAGTAATGTTAGATAGTTTTTTTCACTGTCTTACCTTCTAGATACTTAAACTGATTGCCTAATGATTTGTTGCAGGGATTAAATTTAAGTGCTGTGGGCTATAATTTTCCATGTCCTCCATACTCTCCTTTTCAAGGATAAATAATATGTTTGGTATTCAGTTTTTCACAATTCTTAAACATAATTGCTAGTGATCCAGCTATTACATTTTCTAGCTTCTTTATGGCACTAAGGTCAATCAGGACTTCCTCACTTGGATATATTTATCTCATCTAAAACATATTTAGCCCAGGTGGGGGGGTTTTTGCACATTTTTGCACTATTTAAAAAATAATGTATTTAACGATCTGGAGTCATGTATCCTCACAGTTTTTGAATCTTTTATGCAACAGAAAACATTTTAATATACAATTATATAGAGATGACTGTCTTCTATATATTTAAAATTAACTTCTAGACCCTGCCTTTTTCTTTGTAAACATGAAGCAAAATATCTACAGGGTGAATGCAGTGCAGTTCATAGCAAGGGTGACTCCCCTAACCTGACAACACTTCAGAGTTTGTGAAGATGTCCAACTTAAAAGGCAATGAAACCCATTAGTCTTCAAGGTAACTACAAAACTCTGAGTTATAAAGACAACATTTTAATCCCCAAAAGGCAAATCAGAACATGACCCCATTGCTCCAGCTACTGGCTTGAACACCTCCTTTAGTTTCTTTTTATTTTATCCTTCATTCTTACTCTTTCTGCCAACAATCCTCTCGGTGCTATCACTGTGTTTCTCCCAGACCATAGGCGATGCTGATGAGATGTTCTATCAAGAACAAAAATTAAACACTCAAGGACATATTTACCACCTTTGATCTGTGCAGCTATTGGTGGTGTCTGTGATGCTGTCTCCATAGGAGATAAACATTGCTTCCACTCAGAGGTGTATTGTGCTGGGACTGTGGATCTCCCTCATGTCCATAACTTGGCGAGGAGGATAACCTCCTTCCCTTGATCACTCCCACACACTTTGTTTAAAGCTCATAAAAGCCTTGAATACATTTTATCCTTGGAGTCTACAGTTTAGAAGCAACCACTAGAATGACAAGGTTTCTCTTTCCCTGAAGCACGAGAATACAGCTTACTTGAAAGAGTTTGCATAGATTGCTCCCTTTGTCTTAGCAGATGGTAACTACATGACTGCATGAGAGTATTACAAATCTTTTTCATAAACTAAATATTTCAGCTATAAATATAGAGTAGGTGGTGTGCAGGATAGCATGCAGCTGCACTGAGGTATGTCACTGGCATACCTGAATCCTATAGCATCAGATGAAATTATATGAGCCCAAATTATAGAAAAACCACATCTCTTACATAGGTAAGAAATTCCTCCTTGAATCATGTGTGACCTTCCAAAAGGCTATAACCATTTCTTGTCCAATTGTATTGACAGTGGTGGAAGTGAATGTGATAAGTCAAGGTACAGCAAGCACTGTTCGTGCTGTGCAAATATTACAGATATAGGTTAAAGCATGACCTACAAAAATGACAAAGGCAGGAAAAAGTCAGAATCACACACTCAGCAAATTGAAAATATGCAAGAAAAATACTTTTGCTATGTCAACATACAAAATACGCTGAAAACTACGACATACCTCTAAAGATGTCTATAGTGAATTTACTGCTTAAAAGCAGATTTTACCTTAAGAAATGCTGTAGCTTCTAATATAAATAAATGAATAGAGCTGTTTTCTCAGATATTGCTGGTTTCAGTGTTGCAAACAACCTCAAACCAGTTCCAAATATTCAAAATACTCCTTAGGTTTCTGCTGTGCTGTAAGGCTAGCTACACTTGAAGGATTTTATTAGCCATACACACGGCAGTTCCTCTATTATTTAAATCCATCTGCTTAACTCTTTGGAAATTTCTCAGTTGCATGCTCTATGTTCTGAGCCAGCTACCTGATGAACAAAAATCCCATGAAGGTTTATCTGTAGATTGATATTTTGGAGGTTAGGAACATTACTATAAAATGAAAAATAAAAATGCTATAATAGAACAATTTTTTTAAACATAAATAATTTTCTGATGATTACATTTAATTTAGATCCAAAGTAAATCTATATCTTAAAATTTAAAAACACTTCAAGACACAGGACTTCCATCTTCTGTGCAGCTCTGGTAGCAAGTACGTGACTATGTTAAAGAGCTAAGTCACCTTGAAAACAAAAAGTTAGAGAAGGCAATAGAAGAGCAAGGAGTTCTGTGTATAGAATATTCCACTTGCTATACAACATGCTGTCTCCATGTGTTGCATAGTGACGAGTCTGAGCAGAAGAAAGGTTAGCCCCTATCTCCCACCTTATTTTTTGCAGAAAGAATTAATAGGTAATACCTGATGACATGACAGGCTGTATAAAGCTCTTGCACAACATCAATCAGTGACAGTGATTTGAAAGCAGGTGGTACCACATTCCAAGCATGGATGATCAGTGTTTTGCCATTACTTAATGACTACAGAAGAAGGGGAAATCACTTTACAAAAAAACAGGTTTAATATGAAAGTGGGCTTTTCAGGGAGACAGCTCTAAGGAGAAAGTGCATCAGTGTGCTAAGTTATTCTAAGAGTGAACCCACATTCTTAATTTCAAAAGGAATATGGAGAAGACATTCATGCATGATAGAAAAAAACTCCAAACCTGTTTGTGCCTAATGTAATGGAAAATTTGAGAATTATTCATGCACGTGAATATGTATGCAAATCTGACCCTGGTGATACTACCAAGGTCAGTGCATGGTGATCTGCTGAGTAAGTGCTAATCATTCAGCTTGAAATGTGACTTTATCAGGAAAGCAATTTTGTAAAAAATCTCATGCCATTCCCTAGTTATTTTTCTCCTGTGATCTCCATGCCATGCTTGTTCATTTGACAAGTTTACATTCAGGACTTTTCCAGCTAAAACATCTCCTTGTCAATCAAATTGTATTTCTGCCTTGTGCAGTGTTAATGGATCCGAGGTAACAACTTAAAATTACTCCAGCTCTAATAGGGGAGTGACATCCTCTGTAGGACATTAACAGCTAAATCAAAGACTGGCACAGTGGTTGAATTTGAAGTACTACTTACATTTCAAAACCGAGCTCTGTACTGAAAATGGGCCATAGAAGGCCAGAATAAAACTGAATGACAATGATCATAAACTTCTTGCTACATACAAGCTGAGGTTTTACAGAAAGGAAAAACCTCATACTAGAGAATCTGGAGAATGTAAATAAAGGAGAAGATAATATGATAACAAAAGGAACTGGGAGAAATTTTCCTTAACAACAGCAAAAATGAAGATTTGTTTGTTTCTTTGAGAGCCCTAGAAACTTCATGACACTACAAGGCACAGAAGACTTAAAAACCCTTATTTTAGACCCACTGCAACCACACTGACAAAACCAATGGGGTATGGTTAAATTACCTTTTCTCTACTGTCTGATTAGAACAGGTGCACCTACAAGTTCATGGTTTAGTTGTCACTGCTGTTTCCTTGGCCCACTTCAAAATCATCTTCCAGGAAGAACTACAGAGACAAGAAAAAAGGGTTCCCTTTGTTAAATATCACCTTTTTATTTGTGCAATAAATGCTTTTTCACCAGTAAAGGATCAGCGGATTAATGTTCATTTCAAATTTGAGGTCCTAAGAATATGCTGATTTATTCCTGATAAACTCTGCAGTAATTCTCGTGAAGCAGGTGATGAAACTGGAATTTCTTACTCGACATGAAGTGACAAAATTGCAGTGTTCTGTCTTGCTTCTGTAATGTCTGGAAGAACTATCAGATAATTTTAAAATGGAGATAGAGATCTGGGATACTCCAGTTCTAGAATTTTTACCAGCAATGTTTACAGCTTATCTGTTATTTATTAACATCCACAAAGGACTGCAGTTATTGATATGTTAAAGCCAAAGACTAGAAATTAATTTGGACTAATTGTGGACTTTAGGATGTGCTCACCATCATGCTATGACATGTTAAACACCAGATATCTGAACAGTTATCAACAGCAACCTCAAACACAAGTCTGCAAAAATCCAAAACAAATTTTTTGCCATTGCCATTATGTGGACTTAAAGACACCGTGTGAGATTAATAAGATTCCCAGCTGAACAACGAACAGAGAAAAAAGATGCTCAGCCAAGGCAGCAGGCATAGAATCAGAAACTCTGATTCTTTGACCCAAGCAATTGCTTCTTTCTTTATCTGATTTGATTTTCAGCTACCACCTTCTCCCTTTGCTGTGGTCTAGCATGATAAGAGGTGTAAGCTGAGTGTTGGAGGTAAAGTTTACACAATGAATGAAAGGAAAAGGTTGAAAATGTTCGTGTAACAACAATTCCTTTCTGTGCAGTTGCCAGCACTTTCCTTGAAAGAAACACATCCTCCGATGTGCAGTCCACAGCCTTCACCTGTCCGAAGGATGCATTTAGGGAACAGAAAACAACTTGACATGATTAGAATACTGGTCATACAGCCACTCTACAAGGCACATTCCATTTTCTTGTTCATATTGTCCTGAAAAAAAAAAGATTTATAAAATTAATAGAATAACTTGAGAAAATATAATTTGTCTGACTAAATTCTGAGTATGTAACAGAAAAAGCTAATTTTAACTATTATATTTAAACCAGTACTTTTGGCTGTAAAACCAATACCTCTACAGTATTCAAACATAAAACATGCAGAGACTTGAAGTCAAAATACATTTAAACTATTTGGCAAGGTAAGCTATAATACAAATCAGTGATGTGAGCAAAACACTTCTTTCCAAGAAATCATTACATTATTATTACTGTAAAACATAGATAGCATTAAAGAATAAAATGACCTTAAAGTCAGGTGCTACAGATGAATAATGCCACAGTTCTAAAAGATGAATGCTTATGGAAAACATTCTTTAAGCCTCTTTGCTGTCATGAAGTTTTGCAATAGAAAAAAGTATAAAAATTAATTTCTGGAAATAGTTTTTTCTAAATGTTTGTAAAAGATTATTTTAAAAATAATGGGTTTTGATCAAATTAAAAAAAAAAAGAAAAAGTGATGGACTTTCTGTTTTGGGAGTACTGGAAAAATGCAATAAATTACTCTGCTAGAGAGCATTATGGAGGGGGACCATACGTAGGGAGAGATCAGAAAGGTTCTTGCCTCTTTGAAGCACAAACCTAGACTCATTCTGCCAGACAATTTCCCCTGTACAAGAGAACATCGAAAAGTAAATGCTTTTTTAATGTGTAGCTCTGTTTTCAATTATACAGGAAAAGTGCATTTCCAGAGCCCATTTATCTTGAATATGACATTGTCACCCTGTGCTGATGGTTGCAGGGATGCAAAGAAAATATTGATTAGAAACCAATGTTAAAGTTTTTTTCCCTTAGTATAGGAATTTTAGATAAATAAAGCGAAGTGCAGTGGGAGGAAAAAAAGCTTCTATGACTATCTCCATGAAACTGAATAAGTGAAACTTTATCAAAGCAAACTCACTTAATTAACTCCTCACCTGTTTCTCAGTTAATCTGTGCAAAATCAAAACCTTTTTGAGTAAGATCAGAGTTTAGATTATGGATGAGTTGGAGCTGACCCAGAAATCCTAATAGAGCGATATTGTCCCTGCTGGAATGGGCTCAGAGCATCGTAACTGTCCTTAAAAATGCAAAGGAGAAAGGACATAGAGACGCTGTGTTTCCATTTCACTCAGGTTAATGGAAGTCTTAACAATGTGATGGTGGTGCTCACTCTGTACGTAGGTGATTGATGTGCTCAAGAGTGTAATTATCTAGGCACTTAATGGTAGTCCAGCTTGTGAACAAGTACTCCAGATATTTTAGCTAATAAAATTGCATCTTTGAGATGACAGCCCTGATATATTTCACGTGGGCACACGTGGATGTTATTTACACTCTATGAGTTATTTTCAACAGATAACTGAAAAGAGTAGATAGAAGTAACTACTAAGTACGAGCTTCTTAGTTACAAAGGAAGTGTCTCATTATGGTCCCCTAGGGACACTCTAAGAGGAGTTTTTACAAAACTGTCCTCTTCCAGGGAAGATATTTCTGGCTAGAAATAGCAGTGCTCCTGTAGTCCACCAGTCCAAGAACTATTATGAATAGGGAACAGGGAAGAAAGAAGAATAGCAAGTTAAGAATATTATGGTTTATATCACAGGAGGGAGAGCAAGATATCCAGACTCTATCAGAGGGTGAAAAACCTCTGTTCTAATTCTTCCTGCCATACTTAATTATTTATATAAAACAAAATACCCTTATTAAGAACATTTTCTAGTTCAGAATATGCTACAACAAATTTGGGTGAAATCCTTCCCAGAAGAGGACTGAATTCAATGGGAACCTCCCATATCCCACATAAACTCTCTCTTCGTGGAACTGTGGAAAAAAAGAGAGATGATATTTAGTCATGGGATATTTGTGAATCTTCTGTTTTCTTCCCTCCTATCTAAAACCATCTGGTCAATTCAGGTAGTTTTCCCACATTACACTATTTTTCCAGGTGAACAAGGAAGAAGTTTACCAGATTTGCCAGGACAGTGTTCCTGGGAGAGAAGATATTTCAGAGACACTGCTCTTGCCTTGGAAGAGTTGTTGCTTCAACCTGGTTTTCTCAGAAATTAGGGGAGCTAATAATTACTCTGAGTGGGCTGTTTTATTAAAAGTAACCAACCAACCAAACCAACAATGATCCCCCAAAACTCTCTTGCATACTTTCACTATTGCTATGTTACAAGTCACAAACTTTATGTGCTGGAATGATAACACATTTCAAAACCTCACAAGAAAATATTCTCCATCCAATCCAGTCCTTTTCCTTAACTTGGCCACTTTTATAAATGAAAACAGCCAAGGAAAGGCTGAACCAAGTGTACCAATCAGCTGGTGATCTGACTGGCATTCAGTATCCTCATCCCTGGTGTCAGACAACTCCTTTGTCTGGGTTCCTGCACACCTGGCCATCACCTGTAACACACCGGACATTAGCACTGACTGCAGGGCAGAAGCACCAGGGAAAATAGGTCACCTAGACCACTGTTGTCGGGGAAACTCTACAAAGTTTGACACTTTAGCAGAGTTGCAGAAAAGTGAAGACTGATCCTTCTCCTTCCCAGCTTCTCAGCTTCTTGTCATCTCTACCTGCAGGTAACACCAGGCTCATCCTGGTACCACTGCTCAGCAGTCAATGGTAACAATCCCTGCAGGACCCAGAGGTCTGCACCTCTGGCTGGGTCACATGCTGGAGGTGTCCTGGGCTCATTGGACTCTGTGAAGGCAGTGGGGTGGAAGAAAACTGAATTCCCGCAGTGGATAAGCAGCAGGGAGCATGGTCTTACTCTCTGTGGCTGTAGCATTGTGAGACAAATGATTGTATCTCCTTAGCTCTGGCCCTGTGCTATATTACTGATGCATTCAACACAGCCATGGCTTCACCATGGTACCAACATAGCAGGACAGCTGGATACAGCTCTTTCCCTTCCAGCCGTGAGAACTGCCCAGCCTGACAATTCATGTCACATAACCAAACAAACCACAGAATCCCAGAGTCTCCTCAGCTGGGAGGGACACACAAGGATCACTGAAGCCCAGCTCCTAGCCCTTGAAAGGACATCTGCAGAATTCATACCATGTAGCTGAGAATGTTATCCAAATATTTGAACTCTGTCAGGCTGGTGCTGTGACCACTGCCTTGGGGAGCTTGTTCCAATGCCCAGCCACTGTCTGTGTGAAAAACCTTTTCCCAATATCCAGCCTAAACATCCCCTGACTCAGATTCAGGCCATTGCTTTGGATCCTGTCACTGGTCACCACAGAGAAGAGATCAGTGTCTGCCCCTCTGTTTCCTCTCATGAGGAAGCTGCTGTTATGATCCAATTATTACTATTATTAAAGTTCTTTAGAAATTCCTCTGCCCAAATTAAGGTGCAAACGAGACCATATGCCAGTGACAATAATATGGGTTTTATTGATGGTAGATATGAGAGA
>VXAZ01001519.1:0-16730 GCA_013399875.1 Gymnorhina tibicen | reverse complement strand
GGGGTTCCACAGCTGGGCCAGTTTGTGTAATCGGAGGATGGGTGTTTATTGCCTCTCACCAGAGGTTACACCATGCACCCAAAACCTCCTCCTCCCCCCTTGGTTGGGGGGAGTCTGTGTAAACCTGGCTTCTGTGAGCTGTGCTCTCCCCCCCCATCCGAAATTCAGCTGGAGGCTTTGGTTTATTGTGGATGCATACCTTTCCTCAGCCCGAGCTGATTGAACAATAGGTTTCCTTTAATCCAATCAGCAGTTCGACTTACAGTCCAAAGCTCTTCAGGGAGGTTTCTGTGGTTGTAGCTTCCTTGAAACTTTATATCAGTGTTTGAGGCATAAACTATTTTCAGTCTCTGACAGCTGCAGACAACTGTGAGGTCTCCCCTCAGTCTCCTCTTCTCCAGGCTGAACAGAGCAAATGACCTCAGCCACTCCTTGTATAGCTCCTCCTCTAAGTCCTTCACCTAGAGGCTTCTTCGTAACCCCCTTATAAATGCTTTCTAATAGTTGTATATCTTTCCTATATTGCGGTATCAAAGACACCAAAGCTCATCGGAGCTCTCACATCTGCAACGTGGTTGGAACCCCTAATCTATCATAGCAGCATTTGATTCATCTTTTTGACTTAAATAAATGCTCAGTCTAAACATTAAATCTGTAAAGCTCAAGGAGATATAGACACTGTTTATGCACAAACATTGCAGAGAAAAACAGCACTGGTCTTTGATCTTGTCTTTTCTTTTATAATCCTAAAATCTAATCAGATTGTGATGCATATTCAGCCCTTCTCTGTTGTTTATTTTCGATGTAAAGATTTGTAGCTACTCTGTACAGTGCAAAGTAGTACCTGAAATTGTAAATTCATTTTTTTTCATGCTTCTTACAAGCCAAATTTGGGAAACAAACAAGTTCCTTAAAATTCTGGCCTGCGATACCTTCTGTGCATATTTCAGTAAGGAATTAATTTATCACAGAAACGATCACAGAAGGAATAACATTAAAACCACACACACTATAAAAAGTGCATTTCAGACCTACTGTACCTCCAGGTTTTCCTAGCAGAAAATGCATTTCTCATGTCTCGCGTTGGTATGGACCAGCTGAGATACCCTGGAGCAGCAAACATTCTACCTCCTTCTGGAAACAATACCAAAATTCACCACTGATGGGCAGCTGGCTTCCTTTTTGCTTCTGTCCCTAAAAAGTCAATCCTGACCCTTTGCTGAACGCTCCAGAATTCCTCTGGCCCACAAAGTCCTCATAAAACCATGAACTCCAAGAAGGACTGTGAAAAAGGATTAGTAAATGGAGAGGTGTGCTCAGAAAACTTTGGGGAGATTTTTCTGAGTGAGAGAAAGCATCTGTGTGCTGTGTCTGGGCAGCAAAAATCTGTAATTGTGATAGAAAGATTGAATTAAAATTCCATGCATTTTAGCATTTTAACAAAAAATATTCATGAGAGTAAAGGAGGGGACAACTGGTATGATATGGAACATAAGTAAATAAGAATACTAAAATCTCTCTCGTGCAAGAAATCTTTCTTTTTTTCTCACATCTGATGAACCACTGCTTTCCCACAGATCAATTTTTGCTAATCGCATTTCTTTCCCCCACTGCTCCTTGACTATATAAAGGTAAGAGTGAAAGTCAAGGTATTAGTGAGACAGCATATGTGCAAAGAAGAGTCAGAAATCCTGAAAACATTGCAAAACTCAAAATCTGAGTGGATCAAAGCCAGTATACCTGCAACCTCCTCCTTTAATTTTATGCAAATAAATTCAGATCCATGTAAATCTATGCATTTTAATATGCACCCCTTTGCTCAGTAGTGTAACGGATGTGTAAATCATGGGGTGCAGAGATTGCTCACAAGCTACTATCAGAGTGATGGAAGAATCTGAAATGTTTTTGCTTGTTAAAGAACAGTTCAACAATAAGAAACTTTCAGGTAACTGAGAAGTGTTCTCTCGGTGGAGACTTTTTCTTCTACTCATCTCCATATCTCTGCTTTTCCCCTTATGCCTTTGCTGTTTCAAATCCCTCTTTAATATATATTTTTCTACTGCACTTTCTAGAGATCATCCAATTTAAATTGAATGTCTACCATGCACCCTACACTTTGACACCTTGTTGAACAGCGTTTTGCCGTTCTACAGGAAATTTGTGTGCTTGTATTATATCACCTAATATAAACCAAGCCTCTCTCTTGGGGAACAGTATGTTTTTGATACGCAGTCAACACTCAATAAATAACACATATTCCCCTTCCATCTTTTAAGGTTTGCCAGTAGCAATTTACAGATAAGTCCCTTAAAGTGCCACAACAAATAAAAGTCCTGTTTAAACAATGCATTCGAACAATACCTTTCTTCACATGTCTTTAAGATAACAAACAATAGATTTCTGGAGGGCATGGATTGTAATCCGCATAGATATAAAACCAGGACAGTTTCAGCTTATCATTTCCTTGGCAAAGAAGGCTGTTTATTTTAACAAATCTTTGCAGGCACATTTCCATGTTTCACAGGGGAGGAAAAGGACAGATCTACCACTGCAGAAGAGCTTTCAGCAGAGGAAATCAGTCTCTTAAATGTGTTACTACTAGAGTTGGATAAGCAATTTCTTTATTGAGGCAAGTATTTTCCTTATATTTTGTGCCTCAAACTCTCTTGGAAATTATGTGACTTCCCTTAATGCATTTATATGTAATTGTCCAGATGAATTGCCATCCAGTGTTATTTGTTATTTGTTGTTTATGCCTTGGTCATTTTGCTTCAAGAAACTCACTGAAAAGCCAACACCATTCAGAACTTAGAATGCCTTTTTTGATTACAGGCATGGGGAAAAAAAATCATGTGAGAGAGCCAAAGAAAGCATAATTTTTGATTTTTCCTTGTGAAAAGTGGGATGATGGCATTTTCTTTTTCCTTAAACCAGGTCATTTCAAGGAACGATTTTGGAGCACAGCTGCATAAACAAGTGAATCAGCATGATGGAGGCCAACCTCAGGCAGAGGGAAGGATGAGTGGAAAGAGAGGAGCAGCCTTGACTTCCAGTGGGGGGACAAACAAAGATGAGGATTGATATACTGCTGAAAAAAGTCACACCACACCCTATAATGTGGAACCACAACATTCATTAAAGTTCCTGTTCCTCCCTCTGGATTTTAATACCAAACACTAGCCTTGATTGTCTGGCCACTTGATTACAGAATTTGGTCTGAGAAAGGAGAAGATGGGAGCTGCTCTGTGTGGTACTTTTCTATAACTTATGTAAAAAATTAAAATTTTCCGACAGCTTGTCTTCTTCTTACCATGATTCATGAAGCAGAGTTGTTTTTTCTTTTCTTTAGGGGAGTTAACTTCTCTGGTCTTCAGAGAATGCAGTCTTCTTGTAGCTCTTAGGGTATAGATATCCTAAAGAAAGGACAGTAAGAGTGTGATAATGATGATGTAAAAATGTAGAAATGTCCTGACTTAGTATTAATAATTTATTATTTTAAATGAGACTAAGACAACTTCTAGAATAGCAATAAACAATGTAAAAATTAATCCTCAAATGCATTTTCCATCAATGTGATTACTTTTTTCTTTACAGTGTTACAGCTTGATGACAGTTGCTAATAAATAAGGACCAACAAATTATTACCAACACTTTTTGTTTACAATTTGAGTATAGACTGATTCGTTTCTTGAGGTGCAGATTCTTGAGGTGCATTTCTGAGGCCTGCAAATTTCAAGGCACTGCTTTGTATGTCTTTAACACCAAGTACCACACTGTATATCCCAAACAGTGTCTGCTGTGTACATGAACAGCAAATCCCAGTGCTTTCTACACTGCCTAAATGCACCTGAACTTCTCCCTATCCTGCTTTCTCCCAGCTATTGTATATGCTAATGCTACCTAACCGTTACGTTTTGTTGGCTTCAATAATTGTCTTATTTTTCTCTCACAATAGACTACATGTACTTTCCTAGATATACAAATCTAGCAGAAAACTGGAGGTGAATATACCAGGAATTTCAGCATGAAAAACAAAGATTGCTTTCTTCTGGCTAAAGCATTTCCCTGTTACTCAGTCAGCGCTGTTTGAGTACACAGAAGACACATCAGTTGTCATTCACATGGAGAACCTCCTTGCTGTCAAGGGATTTCAGTCAGTTATAAATTTCCTTCAGTCAATCAACAAAATGGGTGCATGGAAATGTTCAGATGAGTACTGTGGATTAGTATCCCTAGTTCCTAAAGCTTATACAATGCATTCAAAGTACTAAAACTAAAAAAAAAACCTGCCTTCCAGCTCCATGTCAGGTAACTGTCCTTTGCCATTAGGTTCTAGAAGGCTGTTTTGGGCAGGGTTATGAGAGGGAAAGATTTGGTGCAGATCTGGATTTATTGGAGTGTGTGAATAGAGCAGAAGACCTCAAAAATAACATTGACAAACGTGTTAATGCATCAGTATCAAGTGAAGCAGTCAAAACTATATTATAGCTCCCTTGGAGCACACTCACTATGATGGAAAACAGGAATGGATAGTGGGATATGCCAAAGTTTTGTGGCAGGACATGAAGAATTTATATGCCTGTCAGGGAGAAGAGTACCAGGAAAAAGTGTAGGAAAGGGAAAATATACTTTGTACAATTTCTCTTTCTTTCAAAATGCGGTACTATGCTGAGAATTCCAGCTGTCATTTTATTTAAAGACTGCATGTATAAAATTCATCATATTCACATATTCAACAAAGAATTGGACTGGACAAACCCCAGTAAGTTAAAGACAGCAATAGCCAAAATAAAGGTAATCCCAAAGGCTGAGAAGCAAGCAGACCTCCCTGAAAAAAAGACAAAGATAAAAACAGGGCTCTCCAGAGAAGCCTTGCATTACCTGCTGACTAATTGAAAGGCTTTTCTCTGAGTCATATACATCCATTTGCAAAATAAGAATCAGGCTACCCAACAGCTACTGAGAGACATATATAACAGAAAAAGGAATAGTCAGTTTGGACGTCACCAACCAGGTGCAGCTATGGGGTTTAAATGTCCTCAGGTCTCCCCTCTGTAGGTCCAGCAGCCAGGGGTCAGTTCCTGCCACCCTTACATCCTGCAAGTCAATTAAAAGAAACAGTAATCTAACCCAGCTTTGTTGGAAGCCTGAGCAATTTAGACACCATGCTTTCCAGTGGGAAGAAGTGGATGCTGTGTTCCTTTTTAGAATACTGTTTGTATCATATCATCTAAGATGATATGATTTGGAGTAGTTCAACTAGAAGAAATTTAAACTAAACAGTACCAGCCATTGCTTATGCTGTATGTTCTGAAGAAGAGCTTTTTTTTCTGACAATTTAACTTGTTGAATCTGGTGTAAAAAGCAACTGTTTTTCACTTCTCGTCTTACAAGCTTACAACAAATGAAGATTATGTTAAGGCCATCTGTCTATTTCAGAGAAAACTTAATGATGCAAGTAAAATTTAAATAACAAAATCTTTCCAAGGTACCAATACCAAAAGTAATAAATTGATTTTGTGCCCCTGGTCTCATAAAAATATTGTATATATTCGAAAAATTTTCACAGGAGATCACCTTGACAAAATAAATGATTCATTGATAACTTCTTAAAGAAAACCATGTTTGAGTATCCTATCAGTTTCCTACTTCTTCCATTACAGATGACAAAGATGGAGAATTTTGCATAGAAAATGACACATCTATCTTGCTAGCAAATAGCAAGAGACAATAATTTTCACTAAATAGAAAACAGGGCTGTGTGATTCTCATAAAATCATTACAGTACTGTATTAAGTCTGTCTTGGAAATTCTTAGTTAAAAACCTGGCTCTTCTTCTAAGTGGAAAGCAAGCTCAGAGGTAGATACAGACATCTACATCTGAGTTAATGATCTCTTGTCAATGCAGACAAGAGGGACTTGTAGGGCACAGTTCATCCTTTTAATCATTTCCTTTCAGCTGGAAATGCTGTCCTTAATAAACTGTCCTTAGAATTACTGGTCTTTCTGTGGACAGCAGAGTGGTCATGGGATGCTAGCTTCAATGCAAATGTCACCTGAAAAGGGTCCCTAATTCTTGATGTTTTGTTGTGGTTTTTGTTTGTATTTGGTTTTGTTTTATTTTGTCTTTTTTTTCTCAGAGTTTTAAGATATCATCTGTCCTTCTGAAGATATTTACCAATAGCAGTTAGGAACATAGGACCTAAGACTGAAGCCAGCACACACAGTGTGCTGCTAAGTCAGCTACCAATCTCTTTATCCATTTCTTAACTTCAAGTTTCTGCCTTATCACTGGGACTTTTGCCACATTGTTCTTCTCTCATGAAGAACAAGTGGAATAGCATCATCTTCTGGTGGCTGTGAGCATCTTCTAAGGAACTGCAGGTCATTGCATTAGTTCCTAGACTTGATTGTGCCATCTTTTTCAGTCTCATACATATCACCATCTCCCCGAGTCCTGGATAGCTCCTTTTTATCTTTTTTTTGCGAGATTTTCTGATGTTTCTTTTACTCTACACCATGACTGAAGGTCAAAATTTAGTTCTGTCTCCAAGAATTGGCATTTTGGGTATTCTTGTTCTGGGCCTGCAAATCTTCAGAGAAGCCTCTTCACCCCACTAAGTCTTATAACCCAAACATGGACTGAATCACCACCACCAGCTGTATCTCTAGTCTTCTGACTCAACACTTTCTCTCCTCTCCTCTCCTCTCCGACCTCTGTGGTTCCAAGACCTCGAAAAAAAATTACTTGAGTATTCCATAAAGAGTTGAAAATTACAAATGAAAAATAACCTAAAATGCAGTGGGTTTACATCATTGTTTTAGGCCAGTGAACTTTTAATCAGCTTACTCACAATTTTTGAATATTTACAGATGGGAATACCTTCTGTGTCAGGGAGACACAGAGAGGCTTGGACCTCCATATTCAAGCTTGATGGCATAGTCAACAGGAGTAAGCAACACAAAATGTCTGTATCTTCCAATTTATGGGTAAAAAATTCAGAAAAGATTTAACTACTTTCTACAGAAAATAATAGCCATCAATGGAAGTAGCACAGAAGCTGGGAAAATCCAAGACGTGTATAGAACAAAGATATGGAATTCTTTTGTGTCTTTTGGCCACCATATGACTTTTCAGAATAGTTGCTTGTATAGCTTTGATGTGACATCAATGTACTATTTTGCATATTAAATATATGAAACACTGCTCTACATTTCTGTAGATTTGGAGTTGGAATTCAGCTGGCATACATGACTCTGTATATTTTGTCATTAAGCCTAATCAAGAAAATGCTGCCCCATTTTCAAAAATTCAAAACACATATCTGTTCAGGTAAAAAACCTACTATATATTTGTATAGTAATTTGTTAAGCTGAAATTAATCAGGCCAATTACTTGTGTAATAAAAAGAAGATTGAAGTAATAAGTTCTTTAAGGTCAAATCCACTTGCCATTCTCTGAATATCTTCAGCATTAAATTGTGTAGTTCTAACAGAAGCAATGTTTTAATTCAACTCATCTGAGAATGATATTTCAGGATGAAAACAAGAGAGAGTGACAGGCTAATTACTTCATTAGAATGACTTTGCAAACTACATTTAGGTATCTTTTTTCTAATTTCTCAACTGCTTAACTCTTTCCCCATAAATCTCTATCATATTTTGTGGGTATCCCAACTCAAAATGTATTTCAGTTTGTAGCTTCTCCAGGATAGAGGAGCATGTTTTATTTGACATAAGACTTGACAGCTTTCCCTAGTTTATATTATCAAGTTAGCTCAAAATTGTGAAGTTGAACTGTGATGATCCTAAACGGAAATTTTAAACACATAGCTACATTACCACTCTTTAGCACTTTCTCATGACATTCAGTGGTTCTTTTGTGTGAAAAATACCAAGTTGTTCAAATCCAGACATTGCATACACTTCTCAGCGAGTACAATATCTCAGAGTTTTCTGAGAAATATCCAAATACCCTGTGGTCCTAGAAAAGCACTGCTTTGTGCAGAAACAATAGCGTGTGAAATGTGATTAAATGTGATAATGCCATATGCCAGACATTGTATGCTTTTGCTATAATCTCCCAGAAACAAAGAAAATAATCTCTGTCACAGATGTCCATCCAAAAGCACATCTATTACTTTTATTTTTGTTATGTAGTCTTTTGTGTCCCACAAAAAACTTTTTTTAGGAAGAGGCTCTACATTTTGAATCGGTATTTCTTTATGTCCCCAGGGCCCTGCTTTGCTCCTCTGTTGTCACTTTGCTTTGCAGATATTAACCTCCCACATGTAGACGAAAACAACCAAGGGACACATTTATCTTTCAATGTATAATGTAAAACCTTATGTACCAAACTGGGACACAACAGTAAAAATAAATATTTTACATATGCTTGAAGTAAATAAATGTGTGCCTTGTCACAACTTACAATGTTTTTATCGTTCTTGTTGTAAACACTCACCAGAGCAAATATGAACAGATTATGACAGGGCTGTGATACAGCAATTACTGCTGTATAAACTCAGTAGATATTAATTTTTTAGTAAAATAGTAGGAAAAATGGTTTCATGAAGCAGAAATTCTTCACATGCACTGGTTGAGTTACAGCAAGACGCTGGAAATGCACAAGTTTCAAGGTGCAGGCAGCACTCAGGTAGGGAAGGCTTGGAGGGTGGCACATTGTCTTCCCCTAAAAGGGCTGACAAAAGAGAAGTGATGAGAGGGAATTATGTCAAGGCAACAACAATCTCCCTTCCACATCTAAAAATATGAAGAAATATGACTGAGCCCATTAAACACTATAAAGAAAGCAGAAATGCTAGGAGGGAATATGCTCTACAGATAACTCTACCAAACCAACTTGTTCACAGAAACTATTCTTTCAAATCCCTATAGGAACAAAAGCATATCATAAAAATCCCTAGAAAAGAACTTAAAGAAACCCATCTTAAGGACTGCAGCTCTGCCTCCCCCAAATAAGCATCAGACTTCTTTCTCAGACTGGGAGGATAAGGGTGCTGAGAAGTACACAAAGTTCCAAATTGCAGTTCTGTTAATTTCTGGCCTTGGAACACATTGTGAAAAAATCATGCTGGTTGTTTTATTTTTCCCTTGGGAATGCTCAAACAAAACCTTTCTGGTGCTGAAACTTGAGCAATACCACTGCAAGATTACACATAAAATTTAATCCATCTAATAATATTGGATTGGGTTTTCTCCTTTGATCTTTCTCCAATGTTATGTTCTCTCAGGAGGAGTTTGTAAAGGCTTTGTTCTTTCTCAGAAACTAAGCATCCTTTGCATATCTAAACCATGTCATTTATCTCTTCTGGGGAGATTGTGCAGATTTGATTATACAAATAAATAATTAAGTAGACTTAAGTGAAAAGCTCAAATAACTTGAAGAGAAATGTGGGCAAGCTGACTTCTATAGCTTTGTGGTTTACAGTGAATAAAAAGAGTGATATAAAAGGTATTTGTTCTTCTCTCAAGGACAGCAGGGGCATTCTTTCTGTCCAGTTGCAATAGAAAATTACTGTCTTCCTTCTATAATATCTATTACTCTGAAAATAAAGATGGAATAGAAAGAAAAAATGCATTCTTCTTCTAGTACTAATGAACTTTTCCATTTGTCCTACCCATAGAAATAGGAGTACATATTATACTGCCAGAATCTTTTAAAATGCCTGCAACAAAAATGGTGAATGATTATAAAGAATGCACTTGAAGAAAACTAAATATTGAGAAAAAAGTGTGATACAGATTTCTGTAAGATTGGGGAATGCAATTCACATGTAATGCAACTTTTCTCTGATCATTTAGATTTGCTTTCAATCTGAAAATGCAGACTCCAAAACTTGAGTTTAAGGTTTAGACAGTTACCTTGGAAGATAGAGGTTCCTCCTCAGCCTGAGGGGCATCAAACACAGAGGTGTACCCAGCTGCCAGGCTTCCCTAGACATTAAGTTATTGCCTTGGTGGAGGGAGTGTGTGTGGATGGAAGAAGAGAACAAGGTCCTGTCAAAAACAGGCAATCTGTCAAGTCAGGACTAATAGATGAGGAGCATAGCAAGCACAGAGGGTTAGGCTGCAGCAGCCCAACGGTGAGGACACTGCTAGGAGTGAGGAGATCAGGGCTCTTCCTGAGGCATTGCTGTTTTATCTCTGAAGCTCTTGCTTGGGCCTTCATTCCCCTGACAAAGGAAAACAAGAAACAAAATAATACATCTTTCTTGTCAGAATGGATTGCTTCCTCAATGGAATGACAACACTTGTTGAAAAACAGAAGACAGGTGGTATAATATATAAGGTTTTACTGTGTGCACTATCTCAGGAAATTTTGTTTATAGTGTCATATTGCCACTGACAAGTAATATTGACATGTAGGCTGAAAAACAGTTGCTTGGTGGAAACAAGGCATAATGAATAATGACAAATATCTATCCCAAAGGAAGATGGTACATGTCAAGTGCTATGTGGGTCACCTTTCTGTTCGGACTTACTTAACATCTCATTGAACATATTGAGAAAGGACATAAAAAACATGGCAGGCAAATCTGCAGATGATAGCACACACTTTTTAAAATGAGAATTAAGCATCTACAGTTCTGTGAAGGTCATGGCATGGTGAAATTCATTGTGAGGACAATGCAAGTGAAGTGGGAAAATATAGATGTATATTCATGGGAGAAGAGAAACCTTAAAAGTCAGTAACGCATACAGAGTTACAAATTCCCAGTTCAGACTTCCTCTAATGAAATATGCTGTGCCTATTCTCTTTCACTAAGCTTTACTACATGTCAACTTCAAAACTATCCCTCCTTCCCTCTCCCAAACCTCTCCCAAAATTTTTGCCAAAGTCATAGTGTCCTCCTTTCATGTCTATTCCTGCTTCTTTCTCTTTGGTTTATTTTCTTCTACCCAAATGCTTCAGATTTCTAATGCCAGAAGTTTTATCTGGGCAAAGAAATTATTCCACCACACCATTTCAGTGGCCAGCATCCTCTATAATGCAGAACTGTGCAGTGCTTCCTCTTCCCACTGTCTCCTTTGTTTTATTTGTGAGGCTATGTTAGTCTGAAATGGAGGGAGAATAAAAGCGTCTGGATAGAGCGAGCTCCCTCCCTCCAGGGGAAGATATTAAATCATCTAAGGGCCCTAACTGCAGCTTGGAGGTTTTAGATGAGGCAGTCCCATCTCTTCCTTTGGCATTTCTGACGTGTTCAGTTTCTTGATCGCTTATATAAGATTAAAGGCATCTGCTCCTCTCATGCTCCTGTCCTTGCATAATGATGCTGTATCTGTAATCACACAGGCTATTTATTTCATTCAGGTGGTCACTTTTCAAAGCGATAACCAGTGATAAATTGGGATTTTTTCATTTAGTGTTAGAAAGTACTGAGAGCTTACGCCTTCTTTGCTTAATCCTAGAAAAACAAGGGCCAGATCAGGTTTTGGCTTTGTTCCAAATGTTATTCATCAGGAAAAGCTGTTTTGATGACAGCAGTCATAAGATAAAATCAAGTGATTTCACAAAATAAACATGAAATAAAAATACATTATGTTAAATAGCCTGATCTGGGATAAATTATATTCCTTACAATGTGTATATTAGCTTATGATTTGTGTTTCTTACACAAGCATACATGTGGAACTGTGATCAGTGACAAATATACATTTTAGAATTGATCATTTTCTCCATTTGAAGGCAAATTTCTGATATTTCCTGAGCTACAGTTTGTTTTTAATTGAAATTATTTCGTATTTTCAGTCTTAAAAGTTTTTTACAATTTGGAAGTACTATTTTCTGATACACAAAAATGAAAGTAATAGCAGTGCCATTCTTTTCAAATCTGTATCACAAGATGTATTTCATCGGGTTATTTCATATTTAAAGGGCTGCACTGAAGGTATGATAACAGGAAGGGCAGTAGGAACATAGAAAAACTTCTAAATCATCACAGCAGGAATCCAGTTAATGCTTATGAAAGTGATGAGATAATTATCACCATCCCGTACAATTTCCCATTAGGGAATAATTCTGTAGCATGTGTGGTGCCAGGGTTGTGAAGTTACCTGCACAGATCAGGAGTGGCAAAACTGCAGAGGCAGTGCTTTTACAGAGTTAGGAGAGGGTGGGGGTAGAGCAGTGCACTGCACTACAAGAATTTGGCTCATCACTTACGAAAACCAGATCTCAGCAGTGTCGTTCTGCTCACTGCCATAGGAGAGCAGAATTAGGGAAAGCAAGATCAAAACTTCAAAGTAAATAGGCATGGCTGATTTATATTGTAAGTAATTTTTTGCATGAAGAATTACTTGGACACATTTTCATAGAGGCCAAAAAGAACTATGAAACCACCCACACCTATCATTTCAGCTGTCATGGGACACTATTCTTAGGTCAGTTATCCTGTCCTGAGTCCAACAAGCAAAGCATATTTTGCTAGGAAGACCAACATGTTATTTGCCTTGTAGAAATAGTGTGAGATGCCACCAGAAAAGCCAGGCAGTATTCTCAGACGTTCACAAGCAGTTGACATTGAATTTAGAAGAGGAAAGAAAAACATAGGTAATATTTTCTGATCTAACGTGAGAAAAACCGTTTCCTTCCTGGCCCTGAATCTGGCCATCAGTACAGCAGTAAATTTGTCAGGATGTTCAGCCAGAGATATGGAAGAAAATTTGCTCTGCCTCATAGCACTTGTAAGTAACCTTCCAATGTCCTCCTTCTGGCTCCTGCCAGTCCTCAGCACTTTGAAGGACCGCAGGAATTAATGGATTTGGCCCATACACTGTATCGAAAAGCAATCCTTTTTGATGTTGGCAGTGGAAATGACTGAATCCCTGGAGCCCCCAGTGCCTCAGTTCAGTGACGACAGTGTTCTGGGTGATGCAAGGCAAGGGCAGAGCTTCCTATCTTCCCTGGCCTTTGAAGGACAAGCAGAGCTCATTCTCCAGATTGGAATGGGATTTTCAATATGTATGTGGAAAAATAGTTGGATACATCCAGAAGGCAGGAAACCAAGTTTTTATTCTGAGTTTGTTTGCTTGCTTTAATAGTAAATTGCCCACTCCCAAGATTTTATTTTCATTTTCCTCACACTGTGGCTGTCATAATGCTGAAATGCTCAGGAATATCTTAAAATAGAACTTCACAGAAGTAAGCAAGACTAGTTAGAGGTCAGTGATTGAGTAGTTTTGTACCTTGAGAAAAATAGGAAGTGTGGCAGTAATAACTATGATCAAATCCAAATTGCTGATGTGGACTGTTAGCTTTACGATAAGCAATGTGGAATGCCAAGACTTTGCACCTGGATCAAAAGTCAGAGAACTTACACAAATCCAAAAGAGTAAAGGAAGAGATACGAGGTGTTATACAGGGTATGGAACTGTTTTTCTCCCAAGCCTGACTCAGTTCAAAGGCCTGCCTTGTTATTGCTCTTGTTCTTGTTCTTGTTCTTCTTGTTCTTGTTCTTCTTCTTCTTCTTCTTCTTCCTCTTCTTCTTCTTCCTCTTGTTCTTGTTCTTCTTGTTCTTGTTCTTCTTCTTGTTCTTCTTGTTCTTCTTCTTGTTCTTCTTGTTCTTGTTCTTCTTCTTCTTCTTCTTCTTCTTCTTCTTCTTCTTCTTCTTCTTCTTCTTTTTCTTCTTCTGTGCTTTTTATGTCTCTCTCAGAAGATCATATAAGTAATGCCTGATGTGAATTATTCAGTCTGTACCCAGGATGATACAAACCATCTAAAAGGATTCACAGCATACTTCTGTTAAAGTTCAATGTAAGAACAGCAATCTGTGCTGGAATTCTAGTTCAGCTGATCTCAGTTAGGAAAGACTTGCATTTTTCAAGTCCTTTCTTAATCAGAAAATTGTGTAGTATCTCCCTAATGTTGTGAACTTCACCTTGTTCAGAGAACATTGTTTAATGATTAAGGCATTTTTGGTACAGTTATGCCGTGAACACCTTGCAGCATTTTTGGCATAGGAATTTGAGGGTTGAATGGAGTCCTGAACATCTCACTCCTTTTGTTTGGATATGACTATTTCCTGTCATCTCTCCTGCAGCTGCACATTTTGTATCTCATTTGTGTGGAAACTATCCCCACCAGTATGCCATTATCTTCTCCAGAATTCACCACTTCCAGAGTTTGCATAAGCCCTTCTCAGCTGTGATCTATCACCATTATAATGAGAAAAAAGAAGGTTCAAGAACAAGCCAAATTTCCCAGAGATGAATACGAATGCTAGTAAAGCAACACTGTCTTGTATCATGCAGCCTTGTTCTCCCTTTTCTCCTTCTTCATATCCCGGGCTACATTTTGCTATGTATTGTTCCCTGTAGTTTGACCCTTCAACCTCCAGCCTCTTTTCAGTCGTCCTGCCCTCAGCTCTCTGCGTTTTGGCAGTAGCTCTGTGCATTAGGTCAGGCTTCTTGGCACTGACCACAAATTGGGCAATCTGAGTTTTCCTGAGGGAAGAACATTGCTCATCTGTATTATACTGCTTCCGTCCTTAGTATTTGAAAACTAATGACATTATTAGCATTCGATTCCCAGATGGGCAGAGACAGTTTGGTTTCACCTGACCCATCAAATATAGAAGAGTGTTAAACATTACTTTGAACTTTTCCAATAATATTGATTCTTCAGCATCCCTCAGCAGCTGTCTCCATTATCTAACCATTCTTAGGCCTGCAAGAATTTCTTAATATTGAAACTGTTTTTTTTTCTCATACAAAGTAAGCCAATTATTTCTTATTCTGCTCTATTTGACAAGAAAGGAAGGTGAGTTGTGTCTGTATTCACAGTGCACTTACAAATGCCTTCTTTTCCTACTGCTCTCTTTTTATCTATTCTCCTGCTCTGTGTTACAAAGATTTCTCCTTCCTCTTCCTCTCCCTGAATGTTGATAAAACAAAATGTATTCAAAGCCAGCCTGTCATTCTGTGAACAATTTCTTGAATATCAACTTTCCAATCCCCAGTTTTAAAACTACTAGGCAAGCAGAGTTCACTGTGAAAGGCAACAGGAAACAAAGAGGATGTTTAGGATCTTACTAAAAAAGGTGGAATCACAGCTTTGATGTGTAAACCTTCCTGTTTCTAAAATAGCTTTTCTAGCAAAATAAAAAATGAAACAGTCTTATATCTGATAAAATTAAATCTTAAGCAATGCGGTATCTTGTTAGGAATTTTCCACAAGGATCAGTAAACTCTTTAATATATCTATTCAATTTTGTGGAATGTCTCACATGATATTTTCTACTGAATGAGTTTTGCGTACGAGACAATAATATTTATTTCTAAAGTCTTGTGTGACTTTAGTAGTAGAAGGAGGTGCCAGAGTGATGCTTGGAAAATTAAATTCAGTTTATCTATAATGCAGCAGCAAAGATAACTTAAAAACATTGTCCCATCACCATGACTCAGCCCTGATCTGTGGAAACAGACAAGCTCTGCTAGTCTTCTTGGCCCATACTGCTGCTGTCCTCACTGCAATTTGACAGAAAATGAAAATCCAGTATGCTACTGTTGCAAGAAGTCAGAACTGAGACCTACCAAGCTGGTTACATGTACAGGACAATAAATTGTAAAATAACAAGAGTTTTTTTCCTCCTGGTGAAATGGGTATAGCTAAGGCAGAGGGACTGCATGTGCAAAGATGCATCTCAGAGCAGAAGCAATTTGAATTATTCAGTTCTTTCCTGTTATCCTGACCAGTCACGTAGCTGGTGGAAGGTCTATGTACTGGACTCCTAGAGTGCAATTAAAATTCACAGTGGTTTATGGTGTGAACATTATTTTCAGTGTTGTTTGGGACCTTGGCTTTTTTCTTCTTCCTTTCTTTTTTTTCCCTCTGGAAATGGTAGAGTAGAAAGCTCACATAACTCACAGGTCTTGGCTGTAGCTGCACGCAGGATTCTTCTCATTCTAGAAGCATCAAACAAATCTTATCAACCTCCATTTCTGCTCATCACAAAATGCTCTAGTGTTTCACTCATCTGCACTTTGTCCTCCCCTGAAGAAACTGTGATTGATGTTTTCTATCAGTATATGCTAAACTACCTCCTAGGGTAATTTATTTTCTTAATAAAAGTTAAGAGCTGGTGGTTTGCTACTTCTTCCTTTGTGTTGCTAATCATCTTGAGATGAGTAGGCAGTCAAAAACAACTCTTTCCAAAAACAGGGGGGAAATGTAAAAAGCAGATACACAGACCTGAAAATAGGGTGTTGGCAGACAATTTTTCTTTTTACTATGCTTATGATGATTCAAGAGAACTGCATTGAACTAAGAAGGACACAAAGGCTTTGAATGAACTTCATGGTTCACCAGATTTGTGAACTTCTGTCCTCCTAGAAAATGTTGAGTATCCTTGCTTAAATACCTCTTAGTAGATTTGACCCACTTGGAAAAAAATGGAAGAAAAAAGTAGAAGGAGAAATATTGCATTTATAGAGAACTAATGTTCAGTGTAACATCAATTTAGCCAATTGATATTTGAGAAATACAGATGTCTCTGTAGGTGTGTTTCTAAGGAGGAGCTCAGTTTTCTCAGTGATTCATGAAGTGGACCTACTTAAAATAAATTAAATAATGGAAATTAAATTCTGGCTGGAAAATAGGGGAAATTTGTTGATCAAGAAATATTAGATTATGAAATAACTGTGATGGCTGCCCCATTGGTAAAAACATCTAAAAATAAAATGGGGGGAAAGAAAGAGAAAGAGAAAGA
>VXAZ01001518.1:899217-954434 GCA_013399875.1 Gymnorhina tibicen | reverse complement strand
CCTTCTCCCGATACCCGCCCGCTCTCTCCTGACTGGGAACACTTCACACCTGCAGAGCCCGCAGCAGGGGCTGGGGGTCTGCACCCACAGCTCCCAGCCCGTGAGCGCTGGTGTGCCCAGTGCTGGTGTGCTCAGTACTGGTGTGCTCAGCACTGGTGTGCTCAGCACTGGTGTGCTCAGCACTGGTGTGCTCAGCACTGGTGTGCTCAGCACTGGTGTGCTCAGCACTGGTGTGCTCAGCACTGGTGTGCTCAGCACTGGTGTGCTCAGCACTGGTGTGCTCAGCACTGGTGTGCTCAGCACTGGTGTGCTCAGCACTGGTGTGCTCAGCACTGGTGTGCTCAGCACTGGTGTGCTCAGCACTGGTGTGCTCAGCACTGGTGTGCTCAGCACTGGTGTGCTCAGCACTGGTGTGCTCAGCACTGGTGTGCTCAGCACTGGTGTGCTCAGCACTGGTGTGCTCAGCACTGGTGTGCTCAGCACTGGTGTGCTCAGCACTGGTGTGCTCAGCACTGGTGTGCTCAGCACTGGTGTGCTCAGCACTGGTGTGCTCAGCACTGGTGTGCTCAGCACTGGTGTGCTCAGCACTGGTGTGCTCAGCACTGGTGTGCTCAGCACTGGTGTGCTCAGCACTGGTGTGCTCAGCACTGGTGTGCTCAGCACTGGTGTGCTCAGCACTGGTGTGCTCAGCACTGGTGTGCTCAGCACTGGTGTGCTCAGCACTGGTGTGCTCAGCACTGGTGTGCTCAGCACTGGTGTGCTCAGCACTGGTGTGCTCAGCACTGGTGTGCTCAGCACTGGTGTGCTCAGCACTGGTGTGCTCAGCACTGGTGTGCTCAGCACTGGTGTGCTCAGCACTGGTGTGCTCAGCACTGGTGTGCTCAGCACTGGTGTGCTCAGCACTGGTGTGCTCAGCACTGGTGTGCTCAGCACTGGTGTGCTCAGCACTGGTGTGCTCAGCACTGGTGTGCTCAGCACTGGTGTGCTCAGCACTGGTGTGCTCAGCACTGGTGTGCTCAGCACTGGTGTGCTCAGCACTGGTGTGCTCAGCACTGGTGTGCTCAGCACTGGTGTGCTCAGCACTGGTGTGCTCAGCACTGGTGTGCTCAGCACTGGTGTGCTCAGCACTGGTGTGCTCAGCACTGGTGTGCTCAGCACTGGTGTGCTCAGCACTGGTGTGCTCAGCACTGGTGTGCTCAGCACTGGTGTGCTCAGCACTGGTGTGCTCAGCACTGGTGTGCTCAGCACTGGTGTGCTCAGCACTGGTGTGCTCAGCACTGGTGTGCTCAGCACTGGTGTGCTCAGCACTGGTGTGCTCAGCACTGGTGTGCTCAGCACTGGTGTGCTCAGCACTGGTGTGCTCAGCACTGGTGTGCTCAGCACTGGTGTGCTCAGCACTGGTGTGCTCAGCACTGGTGTGCTCAGCACTGGTGTGCTCAGCACTGGTGTGCTCAGCACTGGTGTGCTCAGCACTGGTGTGCTCAGCACTGGTGTGCTCAGCACTGGTGTGCTCAGCACTGGTGTGCTCAGCACTGGTGTGCTCAGCACTGGTGTGCTCAGCACTGGTGTGCTCAGCACTGGTGTGCTCAGCACTGGTGTGCTCAGCACTGGTGTGCTCAGCACTGGTGTGCTCAGCACTGGTGTGCTCAGCACTGGTGTGCTCAGCACTGGTGTGCTCAGTACTGGTGTGCCAGAGCCCAGCAGTGGAGCCACGAATCCCAATTTCACGTGCCGCGTTCTCCTCCCCGCACTGCAGAACCTGAGCGAGCCCCAGGACCAGAGCGAAAGCATAAAACAATGAAAAGTGGGCTGCAAACCAACTGAGAGCTGTAAAAATAACCAGCTTTGGGGCATGTGGGCTCTTATTTAGGTCTAGAAAACTGCTAATTCAGTGTGCTGAGGATTGGTGGGAGGGAAGGGCAGAGGTAAAGGAAACCAGGCAAAGCAACTGCCTCAACTTCACAACAAAACCTCAACAAAACCTCATTTTTTAAATCCTCCACGTCATCAAACCCAGGCCCGTGGCTCTAAGCTGGGTTTCACCTCTGCCAGATCCCACCACACCTAAATCCTGGGGAAGGTAATTTAACTTTCCACTGGCTGCAGGTGAAGAGTGCTCAGTACTGGTGCCAGGCCTCTGATCTGATTATCAGCCAGGCTTCTTTATGCAAACACCTGAGCGTCCAGAGTCTGCCAGAGGGATTTTGGGGTAGTTTCAAGGGCAACCTGAGCTTTCAGCACTTGCTGGGGTCTGCATGAGCAAGCAGCCCTTCAGCCTTATCCTCCGAAATGCAGTGTTCAGGGGCTGGGCAGTGCTAACCCAGTCTCTTTTCTGCAGAATTAACATTCCTTGGGGTGCTAACTAGATTAATTAATAAATATTCCCGGTGCTAACCAGTTTGCTTTTCTGCAGAATTAATATTCCTGGGGGCTGGGCAGTGTAACCAGTTCATTTTTAGCAGAATTAATATTCCTGGGGCTGGGCAGTGCTAACCAGTTGGTTTATTTCAGAGTATTTATTTCCTTGTGATGCTAACCATCAGTTTAGTAATTCATAATCCTGGTGCTAACCAGTGTGCTTTTCTGCAGAATTCATATTCCTGGGGATGGGCAGTGCTAACCAGTTCACCTTTAGCAGAACTCACATTGCTTGTGATGATAACCAGTTTCATTAATAATTAATATTCCTGGTGCTAACCAGTTTGCTTTTCTACAGAACTCCTGGGGCTGGGCAGTGCTAACCAGGTCGATTTTCTGCAGAATTAATATTCCTGTGGATGATCAGCACTGCCCAGTTCACTTTTAGGAGAATTTATATTGCTTGTGATGATAACCAATTTAATTAATAATTCATATTGCTGGTGCTAACCAGTTTGCTTTCCTGCAGAATTAATATTCCTGGGGCTGGGCGGTGCTCACCGATCCTCTTCTCTGAAGAACTCCTGAATCCCTGTAATCTCTCCGTAGAGGTGCAGAGAGGCCGTTCCAAGGCAAGGGAAGCTCTTGGATCCTCGCTGGAAGATGCTCCAGATCCAGGCCGAGCACGACCCTCTCCCCAGATCTCCTCCCCGCCTCCCGCCTTGCCAAGGCTCACCTTGAAGGACTGCACGAACGTCCAGAGCAGGATGCGGATGGTGTAGCCCTGGCGGAGGAGCTTGATGAGCCTGGCTGCCCGGAAGAGCCGCAGGAAGCTGAGGTTGATGAAGTTGTCCTGCGGAAAGTAAAGGTTTTGTGTCCTTCAGAAACGACCGCGATCCGAAACCACAGCCCGCAAAAAAGAAATTAAAATTACCAGCTTCACGATCTAAGCAGCAAATCGGCCACCAGAAAACCTTCCAAAAGAAACATTCGTCAGTGCAGATCACTCCACATGCAGCAAGAATGAGAAAACCCCTCTCCACAAGAGCCCTCCCCTCTGCTACTGGGTCAGTGAGAGGAAAGGAAAAGGCCCTGTCACGCTGCCCAGGGAGGGCTGGTTTGCTTTGAGCAAGGCGGATTTTCTCCCCCCAAAGACTCGGGGAGAGGGGGACAGTGCCGGATTTTCCTTTGGCAAAGGAATGAGGTTGGTTGGAAGTCTTGGTCAGCTCCGTTTCCACGGGGAATTGAACTTAAGCCAAGACGCTCGCAAGGGACGGCGTGACAAAGGAAGGCATTGTCCAGTGGAGATTCAAACATCCTTGGAAGAATGAGGATGTTTTCCAGCGTGGAGGTTTTCAATGTTTGTACAGCGTGTAACTGGACAGGTTTTTCAGGGAGAAACGGCACCAGAAGGTTGTTTGGAAGATGGATCAAGGGCAGCGAGTCAATTGGGGAGGTTGAGCTTTCACCAGCAGGAAGATGCCTTAGGAACCTGCTGGTTTTCCAAATTCTCATTAAATGTGTCTTCACAGGTGGGTCAAAGAACTGCTGGAGGCAGGTTCTGATTTCCGTTTGTTTTCTAGGATTTTCCCCACCCCTCAGCCCTTTTTTGTTTTGTTTTTTTTTTCTTTCCTTCAGGGAAAAGAGGATTCTTGCCCCAATGAGCTAATCTAGAGAGGGTTCTTTCCAAAACAAAACATGCAAAAGCCAGATCCCTCTTGCCCTCCTGTTTTAAGGAGATGAAAAATATTCCCCCTTTCCATAATTCACTTATTCGTGGATCTCTGATCACAGCCACTTATTTGACTGAGTGAGCTAAAGAGAGAAAACATCCCACTTCAAACTATTGAGCAGCGGAGCAGCAGATATAATCGTAAGGAGCTCTGCTTGGTAAAGATGAGCAAAAATAGGATTTCCCTTGGATTATTTTACCAGAAGTCACATTGAACTGACCCACGTTTCTTGCTCATTTGGCTACAGAGCTCATGCTGAAATTGGGGGGCTTGTTGGATCTATTGATTCTTTCAGTGCCAGCTCAGTTTTGGGGCCATTAGCATTGCATTCCACCAATCCCATCAAAGAGTTCCAAAACTCAAGTCTCAGGCATGCACTCGGTTTCTCTCAGGTTTAAAACACAAGCAGCTCAGAGTTAGGCACAGACCGAAAATCAGACTCGATCTTCAAATAACGAGAAAAGAGAAAAGCACAGGAATGTTCAATGAAAGAGCAGACAACACTGAGCTCATTCAAGCCAGCAACAGAACCCAGCTCCGGCAGGCAAAGCACAAGCGAGGATTCCCCTGGGTTGGGCAGTAAAACAGGCACTGAAAATGTCCAGTTTGCCTCGGCATCAGCTCCGGGTGTGTTTGCACAGCGCTTACCTTCCCTTCTCAACAGTCCAGCTGCACTCACCTGAGCAGGGCAGGCCCCTGGGGCAGAGCTGGAACCAGGCTGGGTAACGGGGGGCATCACTAACGGGGCTCTTCACCCCCTGGTCCCGCTGTGAGCCGGTGCCAGGGCAGGGCAGAGGTTTAACCCAGAGCCCCTTTTAATCAGGAAAATCTCCCCACCAGCGGGAACTGGATCAGCCCTCACATGTGCTGGCAGCACTCAGGCCTCAAAGGCTGATTTTAACTTCAGAGCAATGCTCGAGCCAGGCCTTCCCTGTGCACAACCCTCAGGCTCCGAGGAGGAGCAGGGGCACAGGATCCACCTCTGCGGGATCCTGCGGGATCTCCCTCTTCCCACATAACTGCAGCCCCACAGCAGGAACGTTGTCCTGCTCAGGCTTTGCTAAAACCTCACCAGCACAGCTGACAGGGTGTTCAACTCCTTCTTTGGGCTGAGCCACCCCAGGCTACCCATGGAAAAGGGATATAAATGGGAAAAGGGTTCAAAAGTGTGCAGTTACGTCTGTAACCCCCATTCCCTGGGATTTAGATGGACAAACAGTCCATAGATTTTGTTTTTCCCCCCACATTCCCTATTTGACTCTGGCACTGCCACTTCCTAAAGAGCACTGAAAGCCTCGGCTCCATGTGGAATCACTCCCAACCCAGGAAAATCCCCATCACCGACACCCTGGGACTGTTGGAAGGACCGTTCTCAGCACTGCCTGGAGAGAGGCGAAGTTCCCCACGCTGGTGGTGGCTGGAAGGGCTCCACGTGTGTGGCACCCTCAGCACCCCACGGAGAAATCCCATCCTCCGACACCTCAGCTCTCCAGGCAGGAATTGGGATCGCATGCAGCCAAAGGGGAAACTCCACACTGCCGTGTTGCTCGGGTAAAACAGTGTTTGGCATCGATTCTCCTCCCACTGAGCCACCTCTGTGCCGTGACACAAATCTGACATCTGGCTTATCCACGTCGTCCTTCCCGGGTTTTTTGTGCTTTCCTGTTGCACAGATGCTCACGGCGCTCACAACGGGCACCACAGCTTTTGGATTTTATCATCCGTCTGAGGAATAACAAATTATGTTTGGAAAATCATTTCCCCCTGGCCTGTCGCTATTTTCCTAAAACAGACAGGTCTGGTACTGAGGGAGCCCAGGCACCAGCCAGGGCCTGGGGGTCTGGGCATGGCCGGGCACTGCCACCACTTCCCGCAGCAGGAGACGGGCCATGCATCCCTGAAGGAAACTGGGAAGCAGTGGGGAAGCAGGGAGAACAAACACTGCTGATAAAGAGCTGCCCTTGAAGGCTGCCCCACCATGGGAGCCTCCTCTGTTACCCTTTCTCAGGTTGTTTTCATAGAATCCCAGGCTGGTTTGGGTTGGAAGAGACCTTAAAGCCCATCCAGTGCCACCCCTGCCATGGGCACAGACACCTCCCACTGTCCCAGGCTGCTCCAAGCCCCATCCAGCCTGGCCTTGGGCACTGCCAGGGATCCAGGGGCAGCCACAGCTGCTCTGGGCACCCTGTGCCAAGGCCTGCCCACCCTCCCAGGGAACAATTCCTTCCCAGTATCCCATCCATCCCTGCCCTCTGGCAGTGGGAAGCCATTCCCTGTGTCCTGTCCCTCCATCCCTTGTCCCCAGTCCCTCTCCAGCTCTCCTGGAGCCCCTTTAGGCCCTGGAAGGGGCTCTGAGCTCTCCCTGGAGCCTTCTCCTCTCCAGGTGAGCACCCCCAGCTCTCCCAGCCTGGCTGCAGAGCAGAGGGGCTCCAACCCTGGGAGCAGCTCCGGGGCCTCCTGGACTCCAGGAATTCCATGTCCTCATTGTTTTGCAGGCCCCAGAGTTTTCCACACTGAAGAGCAGGAAAGCCATGAGGAACAGGGCACACAGGCACTGCCTGGATCCGCTCCCAGCGCCTCCAGCAGCCGAGTGCTTTCCTGCCCTGCACAGGAGCTGCTCCCTCTGCCCACACGGATGCTGCGGGAAGAGGTGTCTGGCCAAGCCAAGAATGGGATCAGTCAGGAAGCTTTGGGACTCCTCTTCATCTGACATCAACAAGAATCACCTTATTAATTAATTAATTAAGGAACTACTGTGAGAAAATGGCTGTGTTGCCATTTAAATGTCCATGGTATTGCCAGCACTGAAGTTTTCCTGAACCTTGCACGGGGTCTTGGCTTCATCTGGAGTGTGGGGAATCCACTGATGATTTTAAGAGGCTGAAGATTTTTGCCACCCTTGTCTGTGCCTTGAGGACTCTGCCATTGCAGGGATATCCCATCAGTCCTTCCATCCCGAGTCAGCAGTGCTGGGAAAATTGTTCTGTTTGCCCAGAACTTTCCTCGTTCCCTACCTGACAGAATCAGAGAATGCCCTGAGCTGGGAGGGACCCACCAGGATCATCCAGTCCAGCCCCTGGCCCTGTCCAGACACCCCAACAATCCCACCCTGGGCATCCCTGGCAGCGCTGCCCAAACGCTCCTGGAGCTCTGGCAGCCTCGGGGCCGTGCCCATTCCCTGGGGAGCCTGGGTAGTGCCCAGCACCCTCTGGGGGAAGAACCTTTCCCTGCTCTCCAGCCTGAGCCTGCCCTGGCCCAGCTCCAGCCGTTCCCTGGGTGCTGTCCCTGTCCCAGGGCAGAGATCGGAGCTGCCCCTCGGGAGGAGCTGCTGAGCTCTGCCCTCGGGCTGCTCCTCTCCAGGATTCCTCCCAGCCTTGCTGCTCCTGCTGCGTCACTGCAGCAGCTCCAGAGGACACTGTGGTGCTCCAAAGACCTCACTTGGATGCCAAGGGATCAAAGGAGCCTGGACCCATCTCTGTGGAATAACGACCCCAATCCTAACGAAGTGCAGGATGAGTTTCTCAACCTTTAACCTGCAACACGGACAGCAGCCAAAATTGAGCAAACTGATTTTCCCCCCGGATATTTTCACGTTCACTGCTGATGCCAGAGCCCTTTTCTGTGCTGCCTGGGCCAGGTGTGCAGCAGACAAAGTCTCCGAATTTACCCTGACTGCTCCCACACATCTGGAATGGATCCAGCACCACGGATTCCCTTCTCGGCTTGCACTGGGCAAACTCTGAACTGACACGCTGTCATTTTCTCTGCTGCATCCCAGCAGCAAATACCCTCCATGGACATCCATGGAGCTTCTGTGCAGCCTGGAAATGAAAATTCCCCCAGATTTCTTTCTTAACAGCAGCTGTGCAACAGGAAACGTGGATGTTCACCGATCCAAGTGCTGGTGTCAGGTGGCTGAGCGAGGATTTTGGAGAAGTTTTTGGTCTCATTTTTCAACCATAGCCAAGATAATTAAGAATGGAAAAATAGAAATATTTCAGATTGCATTTTTCTTTATCGATTCTCTTTTGTTTAATTAATGATTTTCAAAAATAAAGGCCAGTATTTCCAAAGGCATCTTTGGAATAAATTTGCACTTTGGCACTAAATTCCCAGTGGCATCTGGTTCCTGGTACTTTTCAGCTCTGGTCATAACATGATTTATGCATTTTACTTGGGGTTTTGGGTTTGGGTCCAGCGGCTCCGTGTCCACTGTGGTGGCGAAATGCTTCTGTGGGTTGGTGCCACAGAGAATTTTCAAATTTAAGATCCTTCTTTCCCATCATTTTTGGTTTGAGGGAAGCAAGTCTGTCATCACTTCAATAATATTCTTGCCTTACAATCCAGAGGTTAAAACAGCTGGAAGGCGCTTCCTCCAGCAGAAGGCTCATCCTGAAAGAACCCAAACCCACCTCTGGAGAGCTGAATTTGGCACCACCACCTCCAAACCCCAGCGTTCCCAGGTCCAGAACATCCTTCCCTCCTCGTCTCCTCCCGTCTCCCACGGAAACAAAGCAGGTGGCAGTGTCCCCTTTGGCACGGGGGGTGGCACGGGGAGCAGGGCACGGGCTATTGGCGACTCCTCGTCACCAATGAGCCCAGGGAGGGAGGTGCAGGACAGAAGCCACTTCGGGGCACGCCGCAGTGAGGCTTTTCCACCAGTGCAATCGGAACTCTCATCCCAAAAAAAAAACCAAAAACCAAACGGATCAAATCAAAGAAAAAAAAAAAAAAATAAAGAGAGAAAATCAAAGCAGAGAATTTAAAGAATTGTTTAAATTCAATGAAACCAACCGTGTCCTATATGTGATGTTGTCATGGATGGATATTGGCAAGATTATTTACAAATTTTTAGGTTTTTTTTTTTGAGCAGCAGGTGCACAACATACAGACGGAGACATGGTTTTCGCATTGTATGTTGATTGGATGGCGTGATTCAGCAGGTAGATAAGGAAAATAAGGAACAAAAACAGGAAACAAAAAGAGAAAATGAGTAATCAGGACAAGCAAAAAGGAAACTCTGAAAAATTTCACTGGGAAAAAAAAAACACCCGTTGGGCTATCGGGGGAGGGTGGGGGAGGGGGAGGTGTTATTTTATGGGAACTCCAGGAATAAAAAAACGCTTCGAACCCAAAAAGAGATCCGGAGATCCCCGAGGTAACACAGACAGTGCAGTTGTTGTTATTTGCATTTCGGTTTGCAATGCAAATCCGGAGACAATTCACAAACACTTCTCAGGGTGGTTTTTTTGTATTTCCAGGCATAGAAATTGATGTCAGTTTGCCACACGCCCACTCGGCCTCCCGAGGCCAGCTGTGTCCACAAGGACACCTTTTCCTCAATCCCACCTCTTTTCCCTCAGTTACCGAGGGTAAAAAAAACTGACATTCATGCTTTTGCCTGAGGAAATAAAAAAAAAATAGATATTCCACTACAACCACAAAGTAAATTACATGTGACATGACCAGGAAAATTAAAACAAAGCAATTAATCCACACGATTTCTCTTCCTTTTGTCTTTACTGCTCCGAGGGTTAAAGGTACCAAACAAGGCTGGTGGAAGCCGAGCCTCTCGAGGTGAGGCCACCCAGGATTATTTACCTTTGGAGAACACTTCTAGCTGGAAAATACGGAGGGAAACGGCGCTCTGGCAACTGTTTGTGAGCCTGAGCTCAGTGTCACACCTAGAAACCATCTCCACGGGGACCTGGAGCGTGGCTGGCAGGCAAGGTCACCTCGTGGCTGTCACCCGGACTTCCCGGCTGAGGAAACTCCATGGGAACAGCTGCCGGGAGGGCTGGAAGAACTAAAGAGCCCCAGGCTCTGCCCAGGGGATGAGGGGAGGCTGGAGCTGAGGAAGGCACACGGAGAAAGGGCCGTTCCCTGCTGGGGACACAGCTCTGGGAGGGATGATCCAAGGCCTGTTCTCCTCTCTGGTTATTCCCTGCTCCAGGAGAGAGCTCCTGAGGAAGGAGAGGTGGGGTTGGCTCAGCCCATCCCCAGCCTTTATTTCCTGCTCTGCCCTACCTGGAATTCCAAAGGGAAAGGGAGGCTGGGCAGAGGCCACACCTGGGCTGTGCTCTGTGAGTGAGGCACCCCCTGCTCCTCACCTCCAGCCCTGCACGTTCACATCTCTGCATCAGCTCTTTCAGCCCTGTTTTTCTACATTTTTCTAAAATCGGTTCTATTTTGGAACTCTTGGTTCAAAATTGGATCAAACTGGATCTGTTGGTTCATTTTTCCACAGTGGCCCTCAATACCAGAAGTATTTACATTACGTGAAATTGCAGTTTCACAAAATATCCCAAAGCTGATTTAAAGCGTGACTCTGCCAGGATAAAGAGGCCTTGTTCCACTTTGCAGGCAGCAAAGCAGTCCTGGCATTGCCAGGCAGATTTGGGAGCCCTTGGGACGCCCTTGGTGCCCTGTGGGTCAGGATAACCCACGGGCAGCCTCACATGGGGCCAACCACACGGGGCAGGAGCAGAGAGCTGCATCCTTCTGCTTCTTCTCCATCCTCAGGACGGGAAGGGGAGAATCATAAAATCATGGAATGGTTTGGGTTGGAAGGGACCTTAAAACTCCTTTCCTTCATGGGCAGGGACCTTCCACTGTCCCAGGGTGCTCCAAGCCCCCTCCAACCTGGCTTTGAGGGCAGGGAGGTTTCAGTGGCAGTGGAGAGCCTGGTGCAAGACCACATCCACCACATGCCACTGGCTGGAGTGGAACAAATTCCACAAGGGGCATCCTGACAGCTGCCATTACCAACCCTGTTCTCAATCCTGGTCTCAATCCTGTTATCCGTGTGACCTTCAGGGCACCACTGCCAACACCCAGCTCAGCAGGGATGCTCGGACCTGGGCATCACCGCCCCCTTCAAGCAAACTGAGCTGCTCAGGGCGCTGTGCACGCTGCCTTTGGTCCCTGTGCGTGGTCCCTGGGGGAGGCTGACGGGGATGTGTGGCTTAAGGAATGTGTGCTGGTGGGGATGGGAGTGCTGCTGGGGAGAGATCAGACAGGAGCCGCAGGGAAGGAGTGTTGGAAACCAAATCTAGAAAGAAAGTGCCAGGGGATGACCCGTGGGCACTCTCTGAAGGGAAAAGCGGGGAGGAGACGTGGTGGCTACACAGAAATCAGAGAATTGTTCAGGTTGGAAAAGCTCCCCGAGATCGAGTCCAACCATTCCCTCAGCACTGCCAAGGCCACCACTAAACGCTGTCCCCAAGTGCCACATCCACACAGCTTTTAAATCCCTGCAGGGACGGGGGCTCCACCTGTTCCGGTGCCTGAGCACCCTTTCCATGAAGCAATTATTC
Organism: Gymnorhina tibicen; assembly: GCA_013399875.1. Lineage (NCBI taxonomy): Eukaryota > Metazoa > Chordata > Aves > Passeriformes > Artamidae > Gymnorhina > Gymnorhina tibicen. The sequence goes on along the minus strand of VXAZ01001518.1, from coordinate 943,027 downwards.
CTAATATCCACCCTAAACTTCCTCTGGAGCAACTTGAGGCTGTTTCCTCTTGCCTTGCTGCTTGTTAGGTGGGAGACGAGATCAACCCCCACGAAGGGGAACATTTAGAGAGAGCAGAGCTCAAAAAGTTCTGCAGACACGGCCAGAGGACCAAGAGCTCAGGGCTGCAGTGGTCCTGGGGACATCTGGTTTTTATATGAGAGAGTTTTGGGGTCAGCTCCATGTTGGGCACTGCCAGGGGAATCTGGTGACCTCCTTTAGAAAATCCTCTCTAAGGACTGAATGGATCCAGCTCCTCATAAACAAAAAAACCCCTTCCACCTGGCAGGAGAAGGGAAAGGCACATGGGTGCCCTGCTGGAGTTTTAGGGGGAATTCACACTCCTCTGCAAAGGTTTTGATGCTGGAAATGTCTCCCAGCCCAACCTGATCCAATCCTTGGCCGGGCCATCCCGCGGGAGCTGGAGGGAGAGGCAATGTCCCGTAACTGAGCAGGGAAGGGGCAGCACTGTGGCTGCTCCCTGCCTGCGAAACAGCTCCAAAAATGAGGATTTTAGCAGCACGTGGGCTTGGTGTTGAGAAGCAGAAACCTTCCTGAAGGAGAAGACACCAATCTGCGAGAGACCAGAGGCTCCCTTACCCTGTGTGAGGTGTCAGTGCTGCTTCTTCCCAGGAAAAGTGGCCAGAGGAGGGGTGGAAAAGCTTCGGTCTGTTTGTGGCTGACTTGCGAATGTTTTCACAGATTTCCAAACCATGGCAAGAGTTTGGGTGCCCTTGGCAAGAAAACACATCCCGTGGGAGAGGGAGTGGGGACAACAACCCACAGCACTCAGAGAGGCTGAGCTGAGTAACTTCAGCCTGGCTGCACCGAAACCAAAACCCTACAACACAGGATCCACCAGCAGATAAATGAACATCATTTGTACGGGGAGGAAAACCTGGGGGGTTGTGCGTTATTTTGTACCAGGTGGGTTAAATGAAAACACATTTTGTTAGAAACAAGTCACATGGTCTTCACCAGCACCTGCAAAGGAACGGGGGGAGCACAGCTCTCAGCACACTCAGAACAGATCTACAGGCAAACCCTGGGGCTGAGGAGAAAGGTTATGGTCAGGTCTGAGTTCATCACACACTGATACATCATCAGCTACAACATGCACCGGGAGAGGAGAGGAGCACTTTATACTTTGGGTAATAGTCCAGACTTTTTTTGTCCGGACTGACAGGGATTCAGACAGGCATTTGCTGCCCTTACGGAAAAATCCTTCAGAATTTAATGCCAAGTCTGCCCACTTCGTGTGACATGCAAGACTCTTAGCAGGGAGACAGCAGCCCTTGTAGGGCTGGCCAGAAATCCTATGGGAAAGCTGTTTATTCATTGCCCCACAGAGCTTTTGTGACGGGAACATTTCCCCCATCCACACTCTTCACCTCTTATCACCCTCACCCTGCCCCGTGACCCAGACCGGGCAGGAGCCCCAAGGGCCAGACGTGTGCCCTGCAAAAACCCTCCCACATGAGCACAGCAGAATCCCTCTGGTCTTTTCCCTCTCTAAATCCAGCAGGATTTTTCCACGAATAGGCAGAAAAGGCCTGGGGACAGAGTAGTTGGCTGCAGGAGAGAGGGAGCTGCTTGCTGGCAGAGTCACGAGCGCCGTGGTTCTCGGCAGAGCTTCCCCCTCTCTGGGGCACACAGCTGTGCTCAGCTCCACGGAAAAGCAGAGCTCGTGGAACAGGGGCAGCCAAGGCCACCGTGGCTCCCAGAGGCAGCTCCAGGGAAATAAGGCTGGTAGGGAGAAGGTTCAGTGTCTCGACAGGGTACAGCTTTGGGTAGAAATGAAGGAAATTGAGCAAACTGTACTTACCGCAATCTCTGTTACTAAAATATCAGTAATACTTCCCAACACTGTTACAAAATCAAAGACATTCCAGGCATCTCGGAAATAATTCTGCCAAACGAGAACACAAGGGGAATAGAGGGGTCCAGGGGTTATTTTCTCTTTGCCAGCACAGGTCGGGGGGTTTTATTTTGTTTGCTTGTTTTTAAACGCGCGCCGCGAAACGCGAGCGTTTGGTCGAGAGAGGAGAGAGGTGGAAGGGAGCGAGGGAGGCACCTACCAGCACACCAAAGGCAATGATCTTCAGCACACATTCCATGGAAAACATGGATGTGAACACAATGTTCAGGCATTTCAGCATTTCTTCGTACGCTTCTGGAGCATCGTAGAACTAAAGCGGGACGGAAGGAAGGCTGTCAGGGAAAATCCCTGATGGAGTAAAACCTTTCCCAGCTGATTTGCTCCTTTTAGTCAGGATTCCGTGCTCGCCTTCAGCGAGATTTGGGGTTACAACACAATTATTCCTGTCTCTCTTGCCTCCATCCTGTGCGGAGGGGCAGCTGGAATATCCCCAGCAGTGGTGACTGTTGCTGGGGGATGTTCCCTGGTAAGCACAGCATGGCCCAGGAGGGAGGAAGGGCATTTTCAAACCCGGAGGGGAAGTGCAGAGCTGTGTTTTGTTCCAGAGAGCCCTAAGAATATGGGGACCCCTTGACTGTGAAGATACTCCAAGCTAGGCAAGGGATAGGAAGGGACAGCATCCACACCGTGCATCCACCTGCATCTCCTCCCCCACTCCGGATCACATCCCAGGAGCCTGATGCTGTTCCAAAATTGGGTCATTTCACAGAATCACTGAATGGCCTGGGTTCGAAGGGACCTTAAAGCTCATCCAGTCCCTATGGGCAGGGACACTTTTCCCTATCCCAGGCTGCTCCAAGCCCCAGTGTCCAGCCTGGCCTTGGGCACTGCCAGGGATCCAGGGGCAGCCACAGCTGCTCTGGGCACCCTGTGCCAGGGCCTGCCCACCCTCCCAGGGAACAATTCCTTCCCAATATCCCATCTATCCCTGCTCTGTTTCAGTTTGCATTTCCCTGGCCTGACTGAGCTTTGAGCAGCCCCAAGACCCTGCTCTGCAGGAGAAAGCCCAGGCTGAGCTGGAGATCAGCACCTGCAGATCCCAGTTCCCACCCCATGTTCCCACACCGAAGGGGCCAAGCCCACCACCACTCTGCAGGGAATCCCACCGGTGGGATCCCATCCCAGCTAAACCACCTCCCTCAGGGGGGCCAAAGGAATCCCACCAGGCACATGAGGAGTGGTGGCTGCTCCCACTGAACCCCCCCAGCTCTCAGGGTGAGCGTCTTTCCAGCCAACAGCCCGAAATTCCCGGATTCGGGAAGATCCCACTCACCTTCATCATGAGGACGATGGTGTTGAGAGCGATCATGACCATGATAAAATACTCAAAGGGAGGGGACACCACGAATTTCCACATCTTGTACTGGAAGGACTGCTTGTTCTGAGGCATGTAGCGGGTCAGGGGCTTGGCACTTATGGCAAAGTCTATGCAGGCCCTCTACAAAACAAAAAGGGGGTGAAGAGATGACAGGAAAAGGGCTGGAAGTCTTTCTCCATTGGGATGCGGTTGGGAGAGGGAGCAGAGCATTTACACCAAGGGAGTAGTGATTGTTCCTGTAAAATGCAGCACAGGATCCCCAAATCCTGATCAGTTTTCCTGGAATATTTACCCTGTAACCTTCCTACGCCCCCTTGCAGTCCTACCGCATTCCATTAGAGCCCAGCTCCTGATCCCTTCCCACTTTTTAAAAACGCTCCCAGTTCCTCCTGATGGGCGACTGCAGGAACCAGAGGATTGGTAAAGATGTCCTCTGTGGTTTTCAGAAAGTATTGTGGAACTCGGGTGTGTCCTCACACACAGCAACACCCGGACAGCTCAGAATGGTTCATAAAACAAGAGCTGAATTTACCAATCAATTATCCACCAGAAGCACTGGGGGAACTCCCAAAGACCCCCTTCACTGGCTATTTCTGTTCACTTTACTGTGAATATAAAACTGTGACAAAAATCGGTTTCTACCCACAAGAGGTTTTGATTCTGGAGCGTTTTCTCATCTTGGATTTACGTAAGAATTCAGTCTGAAATCGCTTTCTGCTCAGCTGGAAAATAACAAAGCACCTCTAAATACTCTGCTTTATTTTGGACTTTTTCTTCATATAGACAAACAAGGAACTAATTATTAATCGCTTAGAACTTCATCTCTTTTCATCAAAAATCAGGTTCCAGTTTAAAATACATGAAAAGAGATGGTTCTTCCCACAAGAGGTCGTTGAGGCTGTGGGACCCTGGACAAAAGATGCTGCAGATGCTAAAAATCTTCATGGATCGAGAAGGAAACTGGATACACCCATGGAAGGAAGATACACAGATGCCAGTAACTAAAGAAAAACCAGCTCAGGAGGTCCCTGAGTGGAAAACAATGGTATTTTTGGGGGGCAATAAGGGAAAACCTCACAGCTTCTTACCCGGGTCTTACACTCTCCTCAAGGCATCTCTTGGCTGCAGCCAGGGGGAAAAGTCCCAGCCAGGCACGACACCAGCCTGTGGAGAGGAGTTTTCCTCTGGGCAGCCAGAGCAGCTGTGGCTCAGTTTGGTTTCTGAGGCCTGGCCTCAAGGTTTGTCTCCTTCCACACCTCCACACTCGAGCAAACATAAAATCATGGAATGGTTTGGGCTGCAAGGGACCTCAGAGATCATCCAGTGCCACCCCCTGCCATGGGCAGGGACACCTCCCACTATCCCAGGGTGCTCCAAGCTCCATCCAACCTGGCTTGGGGCACTGCCAGGGATCCAGGGGCAGCTTCTCTGGGCACCCTGTGCCAGGGCAGATCCATCATCACTTTGGCGTCCCCAGGGGGACGGGTGACAATGGTTCCTAACAGGAAGCACTTGGGGGGCTCTCCCTGGTTTTATTTTTGTGCAGAAGCTGGAACGGCCCCTCGTTTCTACGGTCTCTACACCACACACCCTCCAATGACCACTGCTCTCCAGCCCCCCCGGCACAGGGGGGACGAGGAGCGGCCTTCCACCAGCATCCAGGTGCTCTGAGCCCCTGGGACACCAACTCTGGAGCCAGAAGAGGTGGGTACCTCGTTTTTCTCGAGGCTGCACTCTGACATCACTTTATCTCCTTGCTCCTGGAAGGTGATGATGATTAACGCCACAAAGATGTTGACAAAGAAAAAAGGGAAGACAACAAAATACACCACGTAAAAGATGGACATTTCCATTCGGTAGCCAGGGCTGGGCCCCTGTTCCTCGTAGGTGGCATCCACCGAGTGCTTCAGCACACTGCAAGCAAATGCAAAGAGAGAGGAAAGGTCAACACAACCCCTGGGAAGCACCAAGGACCCCCTGAGAATCACTCCCTGGCCTTCACTCACGTGCAGGGTTTTCCACGTATGCTCAGGAAAAACTTGCTCCCGTCCACGTGGCTGGGGAGAAGTTTTCCGTGAGGATATTTTTAGGGAAACCCTTCGTTCTCACCATCGTGCAGAATGGTGGAGATTCGCTGTGTCCAGATCCAGTGATCCCCCCTGGCCAAGGGGAGAGGATCCAGCTGGATCTGGCTTCTCTTCTCTGGTCAACAGGGATGGAGTAAAAGTGGGAGAAGAGAGGGACTGATGACATCCAATAGGGGAACACAGTGAGGGGCTGGAAAAGGGAGGCTGATGCTGTTTTAGTCTTTATTTTATGAAAGAGTTGAACGTGGAGGCGGAGGAGCCGTGGCCACACACGGCCCTCCACGTGTGCCAGCAGCAACGTGTGCCAAAATAAAGTCATGTGCAGAACAGGAAATGTCATTTGGGGACCGCCACGCCCAGCAGACTTCCAGCAGAGCTCACAATACTTTTTCCCCTTCGTTTTCTTACATTTCCACGCTCAGTTTTACCCCTGAGGAAGGTGTGCGAGTCCAAAAGCCTGAAGCAAGAACTGCCTGAGCATCCCTGTGCAAGGAGAACGCAGAGCTCTGCCTGCTGGTTCACCCAATAATCACACGAAACCCAGCTGACAAAAGACTTTTCTCATTTCCCGGGTCACCTGCTGTCCCTCAGAGCTTTGGGGACCTGCTTCCCCTGCACCACCAGCCCCTGCCAGCCCCGTTACTCACGTTGGCCACCCTTCCCCTGTGGACACGGTGAAGAGCGTGAGCAGAGCCCAGAGCACGTTGTCATAGTGGAACTCGTATTTTTTCCATTCCCTGGGCTGTGCCTCCACCTCATTTTTTTCATAATCCAGGTACTGACCCCTAGGAAAAAGAGATTCAGAGCCAATGAGAGAATGAAAGCAGGTCAGGCATTTCTTAGGACTCAGGAGGGTTGGAAAGCCCCAGCAGCATGGTCTGGACTGTGCTGTGGATCACAAAGAGACTCCCTCAAAGTCTGTGACAGAAGTAAAGGCCAATTTTCGAGCCACTTTTAGCCACGGGAACTGGACCTGAGGACTAAAAATGAAAGAAATTTTAATCAGGGCATTCACAATTCATTAGGCAAAGCCATTAACACCAAGCCAGCCCCTAAACTGTCTGACCCCACAGAAAACCTCTGCTTGATGGGGAGACATCTCTGGCTCCTGCTCCAGGGCTGGATCTAAGTCCTAAATGTGTCCTGCTTTTAGGGGCCTGGCACGTGGAGAACCCTCTCCAACCTACCCTCTTCTGTCGTTTCACATTCCTTCCCGTCACTTATCTGCACTTTTTCCAAGGAAAAGCTGCAGTGACAGCCCCTGGGACCTCACCAGGGATGTGCCCTGCACGTGCCAGGCAGCGGGAGAGGGACGGGCAGAGCAGGACAGTGCTGGGGAGGTGCTTTGGGTGCCAGGAAAAAAGATGACGAGATGCACATTGTGGAGTAACACACCTCGGCAGCCTGCTGGGAAGGACAAAGCATGACAGGGCTTTTAAAATATTCAGCTCCTGTCCCTCTCCTCGCTAATTAGTAGCTCGTTAACGTCCCACGATTCTGATTATTTATTCAGTGTGTTTGTCTAATTCATGGGAGCTCTTAAGAGTCGAGGCAACAGGTGGAAAGAGTCACACTATCAAAAACCCTCCTCTTAGAAATCACACCCAGCTTGCCCAGGAAAGAAGTTTGCCTCCCCTGTATCCTGGAGATCAGAGCCAGGAATGACACAGCTGTTAAAGAGAAAAACAAGGAAAATTCACCTCCAGGGTAAGCTGTGCTGAATTACTGCTCTTATTTACAGGAGACTCTTCCCACTCAGCAAATCCCTGACTTTGGGCCAGCCCAGGGAGCTGCAGGATCCCTGCCACATTCCCTGCTCCCGGCCGTACCTGCAGTCCTTCTCCAGCTCCTTGGACTCGTCCGTGCAGTAGAAGAAGCGGCCCTTGAAGAGCTGCACGGCGATGACGGCGAAGATGAACATGAAGAGCATGTACACGATGAGGATGTTGAGGACGTTCTTCAGGGAGTTCACCACGCAGTCAAAGACGGCCTGGGCGTGGAGGGGAGCAAGGTCAAGGAGTGGGAAGGAAGGAAAAGTTCATCCAAAATCTTGGCATCCACCGTTTAACCACTCATGGGATCACAGAAGGATTCGGGTTGGAAAAGACCTTAAAGATTATCCCATTCCCCCATTCCCACCTCCCACTGTCCCAGGTTCCTCCAAGCCCTGTCCAACCTGGCCTTGGGCACTGCCAGGGACCCAGGGGCAGCCACAGCTTCTCTGGGCACCCTGTGCCAGGGCCTGCCCACCCTCACAGCCAGGAATTCCTTCCCACTATCCCATCTAAATCTCTCTCATTTGGGACTCATTCCCCATCCCACAACCCACGGATGCTTCGATGGATTTTCACTTCCCAAAGCTGTGCGAAACAACTCCAGCTTCCCTCATCTCCTGCTTTATCCACAACTTTGGCTGTGCCACTGAATTTTCTGGTGCTGCTCAAAACATTTACAAAGACAATCACAGCTTGTCAAGGCAATATTAGTCCTGAGCAAACATTTCACTATGAAATGAAAATTGTTTTGATTTTACTTCCAGTGGATGCATAAAAACTGCTGGAATAACAAGGAAAAAAATAGCAGAAACAAAACAACCAAATGCTTTGAATCAGTATTTTTCTAAAGAGCTGCCTGTCAAAATGAGGTGTGACTGATGTGCTCTCCTGAACTCCCTGCAAAGAACTCCTCAAATCCATCTCTTACGTGGGTATGAGGCCCTGATTCATTACAAGTAATTTGCAGTTTAATTTTAGTCAGAAGTTTGTCATAATACCAGAAACTGAGCAGTCCCTGCCCAGGCACAGGGCTTGTCCAATCCTGCTCCTGTTCCTCTGAATGGAAGTGAATCATTCACAGAATTCACAGAATTACACTCCTGATGCACCCACGGGACCCTGATGGAAATCTCTGTGATCGGCCCTGGAATCCTGATGGAAATCTCTCTGATCAACCCAGGAATCCTGATGGAAATCCAGGAATCCTGATGGAAATCTCTCTGATCAACCCAGGAATCCTGATGGAAATCTTTTCAATCAACCCAGAAATCCTGATGGAAATCCAGGAATCCTGATGGAAATCCAGGAATCCTGATGGAAATCTCTCTGATCAACCCAGGAATCCTGATGGAGATACAGGAATCCTGATGGAAATGTCTCTGATCAACCCAAAAATCCTGATGGAAATGTCTCTGACCAACCCAGGAATCCTGATGGAAATCTCTCTGACCAACCCAGGAATCCTGATGGAAATCTCTCTGATCAACCCAGGAATCCCACAAGAAATTTCTACATGGTTCAACACTGATGTTCCTTTTCTTTTCGGATAAATCTTGTGTGCATAAAACCGAAATTATTTAAGCCTGAACGGTGGGCTCAGACAAAAGCAGATCTACAGAGCAGCTGACCCTTATTTTGATGTGAAAACAGGAATTGTCAAACACATTTTCATCGTTCCAAAACATCCACTGCTTTTTTTCCCCATCAACAGCCCACAAAATGCATTGAGGAGTCCCTAAGCCTCAGAAATTACTGAATTTTGTTTACCCCTTCCATTCTCTCTTTGCAGGACCTGGCTGTACCTCAAATTTTTGATGCTGGATGAGTAATCACAGGCCATTAAACTGATTTTATTTCTTAGATCAGTGTTCTAGGGATGAAAAGGACTGGACTATGGATTCTTTACTAGAAAGATGAATAAATTAAAGCTCCTCCCACAGCCATGACAAATCCCTTTGGACAGCCGTGTGGAAAACCTTGCAATATTCACGTGAAATTCTCCAGGGAAAACCCAAACCCTCCCAACCCCTTTTCCTCCTGTATCACTTCGAACACCATCCCACTTACGAACCGCAATTTAATTTATTTACGGGTTTTTTTTCTATTTGTGGAGGTTTTATTTTCATGCGGATTCTCAAGAATCCCTAAAAAACACCCACAGTGTTTGCAAAAGCACCCGAGGGTTTGACATTTGCTCCACATCTGCCCAGCTGTTTGTGCTCGTCCGGCACCAGGGATTCATCGCAACAGAAACAACCTGGGTTTGGTGGAGCCCACCAGCTCTGGCTCAGATCAGTCAGAAACCCCCCGAGAAGGAAGATTTGGGGTTTTTTCCTGACCTTTAGTTTTGGCAGCCTTTTTATGGTCTTCAGAGGCCGGAGCACCCGCAGGACTCGCAGGGACTTGATGGTGTTGATGTCCTTGCCTTTGGTTCCTCTGCAAGGGAGAAAAGGGCACAAGAACAACAGAGGGAACCGTTTGCTCCTCAGGGCACTCCCTGGGGTATCTGTGGGTATCCAGGGTGGCTCTGGTGGTGGAATTGGTTGGGTTTCGGGGGGGTTTTTTTTGTGTCCATCCTCAGCAGGGCCGCGGGCAGGATGACCCGGCCTCGCCCGGGATGGATCCGGCAGCACGAGGAGAAGGCTGGGGCGGGACAGGGTCCTGGCAGGGCTCGGCCACAGGGTGTCCAGGCTTTGTCACCTCCCAGCCGCTCGCCAGGACCTGGGGCCCTTCCTGCCCCGACTCAACACCGCACAACGCTCCCAGGCAGGGGGACAGGAGGCTCAGCTCCTCCATCCCGTTCCCGGCAGGAGAAGGGACAAGGCCACACGTGGCTCTTTTCCCTCCCAGCTGGATGAGGCAGGGGCTGTTTCTCTGTGCACTTCTCTGGCAGGGTTTGGGAGCCTTCCTGGTGAGGGGCAGAGCTCTCCCGGGGGGGTCAGAGCCTGTTCCCTCATCCCTGAGTGTCCCGTGGAGGACATGCCACCGATCCCATGCAGGAACATGTAATATGGCAATATATTACATGCCTGGAGCAGTGCTGGGACAACTCCCCACTCAGGCATGCAGGTGCTGTCAGTCACATTTGGGGTTTAGCTTTGGTTAGAACCGAGTGCAAGGCCCGAGAACGTTCCTCTCGTTAACATCAAGAGGGGCTTTAGCGGGGAAGGACAGAGCTCCTTTCCTCGTGCACTTCCAAAATAAATGGACAAAAGGAGACAACAGGTACGTCCTCCTCCAACCCCACGGCAAAACAACGACATTCCCTTCGTTTCGTATGAAGTGGAAAATGGGATGGAAATCTGGAGTTTTATTCATGGCTGGAGGCTCGGGGCTGGGGCTGCACTGAGGGGACGCGGGTGTGAATGAGGAACGTGTGGGACGGATGCTGGTAACCCCTGTCCTGCGCTCTCCCAGGCTGCCGGACACCCCTCTCCTCCAGGAGGGAAATGATGGAAGGACGAGAGACCCGAGAGACCCACGGAGGTTTGTGAAGGGCTGCAGAGCTTCCCCCGCCCTGCCCTACACCCCGTGCTGAGGGAGGAGCACCAAGGGTGGAGGAAACCACCCGGCTTCGTGGCTGGCTGACCCTGCTCGGCCCTGGGAAGGGTCTTTTTGGAAACCCATCCGCTTCCAAAGGACTTGAGAACTCACTACTAACGCTGGACTGGAATCTACAACCCAAACCCACGTTCCTGCCTCATCTCCAGCCCTTTTCCCCCATCACCAGGCACTGCAGTTGTCTGGAAATGCAGTAAGAGGGAGACACAGGAATTTTTGGAGGGTTGGTTGCATCCCAGGGATGTGTAACTTGAGGAGAAATTCCCTTTCCACAAGATTTAGTAGAAGTGGAGGAGAGGGGGAACAGGACGGACAGGTCCCTGACCTCTCCCTCTCTCATCCTTCAGGCCCATTTTAGGGCCATTTTAATCCATCCCAGCTGGACCCTGGCCACTGGCATGGCCCTAAATCCTGGCTGGATTTACTCCCAGAGCTACAGGACTGATTCAAAGCCACAAAATAACTATTAAATATTTTTAAAAAAATAATATTTGATTCTCATTAGGGACCTTTGATCTGCTCTAGATGAAGCAGGCACTGCCAGCAGAGCTTTCACTGCCTGTCTTGTCAGGTTTTAGCAGAGCTGGAGGTCTGGCCTAGGCTTGGCTTTGCGGATTTGCTTTCAGCTGCCACGGTCACCTCGGTGTCACCAGAGCCACCAGCTGAGCTGGAGCTCCCCCTCTCCCCAGGCTGACCCCGAGCAGTGCCCCGGCTACAGGACAGGCCTCTCCAGGAGGATGGGAATGGCAGGAGGGAAGCAAAAGCGGGAACGGGTCACGGACGAGGAGGTGCCACGGGAGATCCCAGCTGTCCCCAGGGCTGGTGGCCACCCCATCCCCTCTGCAAGGCCAAGCAAATCCCTTCCCCTGCTCCGCGTTTCCCAGCTGGGGGAAGCCAGGGAAGCGGAGGGAGCTGAGGAAGGCAGGGGTGAGACAGGAGTGAGGCTCTGCAGGGCCACGCGGCCGGGGCAGCAGGACAGGAGCGGGGGTGGGACACGGGGACACCGTGCCCGGACACCAGCATTCCCAGCCCGGCAAAGCTCAGCTCCGCTCGCCCGGGCTCGCTCAGAAGCCCAGAACATTCCCACACGGTGCCCGCTCCTGATTCCCGGAGACCTGGAGGGACCGCGCCGCTGCCGTGCCAATTAACAGCCGCGCTAACGAGGCCTGGTGAGAACGAGAACGGAGACGTTTCCCTGCTCTGCTCTCCCAGGGAGGGCTCCACACCTCAAGCAAGAATTTCTGTGGATTTGACACTTCCAGGAAGGTTAAAGAGACGCGGGGCAGGGCAAATCCTCGCTCCTGCTTCTCCCTGGGACGGGACGAGCGCACGGAGAGCTCGGAGGTGGAGGGCAGACAGCTCCAGTCACACGGAATTCCTTCTGCCTCAGCAGAGGACACTAAGAAGGGCTGACTGATTTTTTTTTTTTTTTCCCATTCAGGCACTTAAGCAAATAAAAAGCGTGAGCCAATTAAATCTTAATGGGATTTATGCTCTGAGCCATATAGAGAATCCTGAGGGGAAAAAAAAATTCCCATTTCTTGTCACAGTAAGGTCCCTGCTATAGGAAAAGCTTTTCCTGGTACTCTGACCCAGAGTGATGAAAATTGCACTTTAATTAAAAGGATCCTCTGCCCGTCAAATAAAACCCTAAGGGCTGGGTTTGGGTGTTTTTAAGAGCCCTTTCTGCCAATACTGGGGTTTTTTCGCTGCTTTCACACAAAGCCAGATGTCCCAGAAAATAAAAGGTCCAGCTGGAACAGGGATTCAGTCAAAAGGTGTATCCAAGCACACATCTGACCTGGATATTCCTCACGACAAAAAAGAATCGCTGTGGAAGGACGAGATTTTAATTGACTGCAGAATAACAACTGCAACATTCAGGAGAGCTGAATCTTGACTTAGAGCGATAGAGGAGCACGGGATAAAGGCAGACAGCACAAAAAAAAAGGAAAAAAAAGAGAATACCACCAAAAAAAATTGCATTAGATCAGTTTTGGGTGCATTAGGCTGGCGCTGTTTTCTTGTTGTTTCCCGTGTCAGTTTGCTGCCTGTTTCTTTCAAACATCAGGAATATTTTAAAAGAGCTTTGCAGAGCCTTTTCTCCCTTTAATAAATAAAGGAGCCTTTAAAAATTTAGTGGTTCTTTCAAATGGAAGCTGCTTGTTGCCAGCAGCTCTGATTTCAGGTGACAGGGACCTCTCAGAGCCATCAAAAATTCAGGGTAAGGCAGAGCCTGTGATTGCCTGGAATCCTCCTGGCAGAGTGAATTCCACCCTGGAAGAGTGAACGAGGTCACCCCACCCTGCCCAAGCACGAAGCCACCCTCGTCCTGCCCTAAATGTTCTGCTTTCCTCGAGAGAAGAAAAAACCCAGTGCCGAATTTCCTGGACCACATCAAAGGCTTTCCTTGGCATCGCTGTGGAGGATCCCCCCGGAGCTCCTGGAATGTGGGCACAGAGGACACAGCTCTGCCTCCCATCCTGCCCCTGCACTGACAGCAAAACTGCCACTTGCAGAGGGTTAAATACAACTTTTGGGACCTCCTTCTTCACAAATCCCCCTGCAAAAAGCTCCTTGAGCTCTGTTTTCGTGTCAGAGACTTTCCCCCAGTATCAGAGCCTGGAGCCCTGAATGAAGCTGTCCTGAACTGACAGCAAAACTGCCTCTTGCAAGGGCTAAATACAATTTTGGGACCTCCTTCTTCACAAATCCCCCTGCAAAAAGCTCCTTGAGCTCTGTTTTCACATCAGAGACTTTCCCCCAGTCCCAGGGCCTGGATCCCAGCTGGCTCCCATTGCCCACATGGCACTAAATTAGTCCTGGAGCTTGCAGCTTGGCTGTTTGGAGGTGAAACCCTCTAAAAGAGACCAACATTTCTCCTTTCAAGCTGGTTATTCAGATTTCCACTCATTGTAACTCACCCATCGGTGCCCACTGAGTCAGCCCCTCGAACCTTTTTGGGTACAGATACATCCCCAAAGTGTGTGTGTGTTGTGACTCTCTGACTTGGATTTTTTACTCTGTTCCTATCTCTGCTGAAGGGAAGTCAGGATGGATGAGGATTAAGGGAGAATATTCACTGGGTAATGAGAATAAAGGGACGGAGGAGTCGATGCGATGGGTGGAACATGGCTGGGTCGTCCCCACACAGTGGCAAAGTGTGTGGACACAGGTGGGACAGGCAAAAACAGAGCAGCAAGAGACAGGAAGAACATATTACCCCATGAAACTCCTAGAGAGAGATTCCAGCAAGGAGAAGACAAAGAAAGAGCAGAGTCAATGACAAACAGAAACATCAGAGAGATCCCCCAGCCCCTGGCCCGCTCCCACCAACTCGACGGGATAAACCAGCGGGGAAGGGGTTTCTGGACAGCAGAAATCCCACATTCCCTGCTGGATCCACTGGGAAAAACACCTCCAAATCTCTCTTCTCTCCCACTTCGGGAGGGATAACCTTGACTATTTGGTTTTTTCCAAGAGCATCCCGCAATTCTGGGCATCTCAGCCACCTTTCCTCTGTTGCAAAATTTTCCAGGCCAAATCTTTGCCGCTCTTCACCATCAGCTGTTCCTCCCAAGTACCTTTTGCACCTGGGCCTGAGAGATTTTGGGGACAGGTTTCCATGGGTTTTTTTGTTTGCTTCGATTTCCCTGAGGACTCAAAACGTGTCCGGGTGTTTGTGGCGTGTTTATCTCCAGAAAAAGAAAGGGATTTCTCTTTGAAATGCTCTGCTGAATGGAAAACATTCATTTATTATTATCACCACCATAATTATTACTGTTCCCAGCATCATCCTGGGGGTGTAGTTTTTAAGTTTATTTTTGGGTTTTCTAACCCCAGCCAAGCACAGAGCTGCTTCTCAAGAGCTGCCGGCAGGAAGAAAACCCAGAGCTGCTTTGAGAGCTGGGTTTTATCAATCTTCCAGCAGCCACTGATACCATCTCAAATGCTTCAATTAACCCAGGCTGCTGCAGTATTCCAGATGGGAGCGGTTCAGGGAGCTCCCAGGTCTTTAGGGATGGGTTAATTCAGCCAGAAGCTGGTTCACATCACCCTCAGCGGGCAGCGAGGAGGCCAAAAACATGAATTAAACCCCACCCTGCACGTGGCAGCTGTGGGTTCTGGCAAACAAAGTGCTGGCAGCCACATTAAACCCCATTTTTAGTGCCCCTGAGGAGGGTGACAGGGCTGTGGGATTTGTTGGAAAAATCCACCTGACTGAACAACAAAGAGCCTCCAAAAGCTCCTTTTTGGGATGAACAGCGTTCAGCTGGCTCTGTGTGTGCATCTGGTTTAACCAAACCAGGAGCTGGGCCTAGGTCACGACCCTCTACCCTGCCAGGACTCAGAACTGGAACAGAAAGAATAAATTTCCTAGGAATGACTGATTTCCCAGCTTTTGGGCCACACCAGGGAGGCTGCAGGCGTTCCCTGGGTTGGATGTTGCCTCCCGGAACGGGGATGTGGAGCAGGGCTTACAGAAAGCAGAAAAATCACAGAAGGAATTCAGATTTCCCCAAGCCTTACAAATAAGCTTGTCAGGCTTGACTGTGAGAGACAGCAGCTAGGCTGGGTTTGTGCAGCCCCTGGCTGGAAAACCCTGCTCAAGACTCACTCTCAGTGGAAAATAAAAGCAGCTTGGGGCACCTATTAGAAAACACAGGCAGGGGAGGCAGCAGTAATTTATTTAGAGGCTGATGAGGTGCTGTTAGATATTCATGGCCCAACGTGAGCAAGAGAAGAAAACCTGAGCACGAAAAAGCTCAGAAAGATGAAAAACGATTCATTTTAAGCCGTTAACACGAGCAAGGAAAATCTCCTTCAGAAGAAATTTGTCTTCGAAGAGAAGGTGTTTTAAAGGCAGAGCCCCAGGTTTGCTCTCACGGCACGGGGAGCTGCTCTGAAGGGCTCCCAAAATGCCCCTCGGAAGTTTGAATTCCTGATGGAAAAGGGAAATTCTCACGCAAGCCCAGACTTTGGGTCACGTTGGTCTTTGTGATTATTTTACTTCTCCACCTCTCGTTCAATTCAGAGGAGCTTTGTTAAATTCTGACGTTGCTAAAGGGGGTTTTTTAAGTTGAATTTTTGCTTAACCCAGTCTGGCTTAAGTCAGCCTAGTTCTGAAAGATGTTCCATGGGTATTTCTCATGTGCTGGGAAACAAAACCCCACACATGTCCAGTCAAGCTTAAAAAGCAGCTCGGTTTTGGATGTTCAATTTCAGGTTAGCAGGACATTCACCAAGACAGTTTTGCTCATGACAGAGCACTCAGCTCCTCCAAAAAACTGATTTTTAATGAGGGACAAAACATTTAAAGAGGGGAGGGCAGCACCCCTTTGAAAAAATTACGTTGGATATGATTTTCTCCGAGACTTATCTAACTTGGTGAAGGATCAGGCACAGCCCAGATTTCAATATCCCCCAAAACACCAACCCCATCCATCCACGTTTTGGTCGCTGTAGCTCGGAGGGTTTATCTGCATTCAGCACTCGCCCTGAAGAACAGCAGATCTAAACCACAAATCCCGCAGCCTGAACGCTGCGAGAGGGAATTCTGGAAACGAAAAGCTCCCGGGGAATATTTTACCAGGAAGGCACCAATTTTTTTGTGCAGAGCCGAGGGAGGAGCGGGGATTTGGCTCTGCTTAAAAACTGCTGCCAATGTCAAGCAGCCCGGCCACGCTCCGCGGCTCCCTGACAAAGGCAGGTGCTCTCCTCGTTAGCGAGGGAAACGCTCCTCATCTCATTAGCAAATTAAACAATTTCCTCTCCTCTAATCATCGTGTCGACAAACAGGTGAGCTCGGGCTGGGCACGGGCTGCTGAACGCTCCCGGAATTGCTCAGGGCTAATTTAGCAGAAGATTAAAGTGGTCCAGTTCTGCTGCCCGTTTCCAGCTCGTCTCCTATTGCTTCTCAGCAAAGGATATGCAAACAATTCCCATGCCTCAGGACGAGTGGGGAATTTCTTTCCGTTCCCCAGCTCGGCTCCTGAAGGTTGGAAGAAGCTGTGTTGCTCTTCCCGTGGTTGTTTCCAAGAAAAAAAAGCTCAAACGAGGAGCTAATTTTAATTTTTAAGGAGTTATTTCTCCGTGTTTGCTGCTCAGAATCCTCTGTGACATTAAAGAAGAACGTGGGGTATTATTCAAAGTCATAAATACAGAGCTGGGTTTGAGGGAGGGAGAAATAAATGTGGATTAAAGAGTTCCTGAAGGAGAGAGGAGAGAAAAGGAGAGAAAAAGCGAAGGTTTGTGAACCAGAAATATCCACAGCTCTGGAAATAAGGGTTTGCCAAGAGTTCATGGGGTCATCAGCTGATCCCTTAAACCCTTTTTCCATAGTGAGAGCAATTCCTGCAAGCACTGCCTGGACACGCTGGGCTGCCACGAAGTGTTACAGCGAGTTCCTGGAAAGAACTTGGCCAAAGAGTCACAAAAATCTTGGCTCCGTGTTCGAAGGAGCAGTGAGTGGACTCAGCCTGAAGCTGAAGAGGTTCCACGACACAAATTTAGTTGGATTTATTGTTTTCCTCCCTCCTCCCCCGGGAAAAGGGCAGGAACTGAACATTTCACAGAGAAATGGAGCCACGAACATCACAGGTCCCGCCCCCTCTGTCACTCTTTCCCTGGAATTTGGGAGGAGAAGGAAGATGAACTTACGAGAAGGCGAAAGCCACCAAGGCCCCACTGACCACAATGAAGTCCAGGATATTCCACAGGTCACGGAAGTAGGAGCCGGGGTGGAGCAGCAGCCCCAAGTCAATCATCTGCAGGGAAAACCCAGGAAAAGGAAGAGTTTTAATCAAACATGGCCCAAACCCACCCTGCCCAGGGGCAGGAGAAGGTTCTGGAGCAAAGGACCCTTCACAAACTGCCGAGATCCTCGGCCAAGCTGCTCCCCTCGAACAGGCAGGAAAACTCTCCCAAAAACGAAGCTCAGGTCTATCAACCACAACCAAAAGCTGTCGAAACAAGAGCCCTCACTGCTCCCTAGGATTCCTTCCACACAAGCACATCAAGCCTGGTTTTATTCTGCATCTCTTTGGCATCTCGCTCTGACAGGAAAACCCAACTCCTGCCTCATCCCACCACTGAATCCTGACTTTATGGCATTGTGCTCTCTGGGAAGTTACTGCCCTACAGTCCTGGCAGAACCTGTCACCCTGCTGAGTAAAAACATAAATTCTCAGCTTTCTGAACCCAAGAATCTGCTGTTATTAATATTCCTGCTCAGAGCCAAAGGAAAAGGAAAGGATCAGGAGTGTCTCGGGAAGGTCTGACAGCTCCTGTGTCTTCCCAGCTCTTATCCTCTTACACTGCTCCTAAAGACATCCATGATTTTCCTCCATAAAATATGAGATTAAGCAAACCAGGAGAGCTGCTGCATCTGATTTTAAGAGCTGTTCTCAACTTCAAGCTCTCCATCCTTCCCACCCCCATCCTGCTCCCCCCTTTCTCCAGCTTCTCACAAATAAAGAGGAAAAGAGGAAAGAGGAGATGACTCTCTCTGCTTGGAAAAGTTCTTACCTTGATCACCATCTCAAAGGTGAAGACTCCTGTGAATATATAATCCAGGTATTTCAGAGCCTAAATGGGAGAGGGAAATGTGTGTTAGGGAGGGCCACACACTGAACTAACCCGCACAGGAGCAAGGTTAAATATCTCACCTAGCAGAGGTCTGTTTGCTGGGATGGACAGAAATCATCTGCTGGGAAAGCTTTCGGCTGATTTGGGCACAAACCTGAATCACCTGATCAAAAGCAGCGTTTCCCCAGTCCTTGGCAGACTGCACCCAAGGCTGGCCTCGGTGCACCCGCACTTCTGGCACGTTTAACAAGGCAAGAGGGGCATTTCAAAAGGCAATGTCTGAACGTCCTTTCCTGAAGAGTTCACCCAGCAGCCTTTCCCACTGCGGGATGGGTGTCAGCTTTGCAGCTCCTCCCCCAAGGCCACATCAGCCACACAACTCCCAAGTTCTCAAACCCAGATGTGGCTGAAGCAGCAGGAAGGGACAGGAGCTGAGAGCGTTTCCATGGTGGAACAAAGATCATTTGGGCGTGTTACCAAGGACAGCTTTAATTCTGCGCTGCCCGCGCCGCGCGTTGCCCTGCGGAGGCGGGAACGGGAGAAGGAAAGCCCCTGAATTCTGGGAATTTTGGGTGGCACTCACATCATTCCTGGGAGACTCAGCCTGGACAGGGTCCTCTGCAGCCAGGGCGATGCTGCTGAGGGCGATGACGATCAGGATCACCATCTCGAAGTAGCGCAGGTTGACGATGTAGTGGAACAGGCGCCGGATCCTGCGGGAACAGGAGCACAGGGACGTGAGGGGTGGGAAACGGGCACAAACCCAGCAGGAACAGCACCTTGGGCATTCCTGCTGTAATAACGGGAAGAAAATAAGAAGCAGGCTTTAAATTCGGGTTTGCAGCAGATCTCGGCGAGGTTTAAATAAGGGAGTCCAACATCTCTGCAGTGCTCTCTACCCCCTGTGCAAAGCAACAACATCTACTCATGTCTTTATCTCTTTATCTCTCTATTTGTCTCCCTATCTATTTATTTCTCTATTTATCTCCCTATCTATTTATCTCTCTACCCATCTGTCAAAAGAGCACTGAGAGCTTTCAAGCATCCGCACTCAACTCCACAAATTACGTTTATGGCACTCCCCCATCCTTCTCCCTCTGAACTCCCATCCTGGCGCCCTGCGAGTTCAAAACAAGGCTTGAAATCCTTTTTAATGTCAACTAATCCCTTGAAAAACGCTGAGACTCTCAGCTGGATCTGCCTTTGTGGCTCTGAGTGTTCCTCCCACCAATCCCCCTCTGCCTGCACTTCACTCCAAGTCTCCCTTTACAGCCCAAATACTTGACAGGAGCAGATTTGATTACTTCCACCTAATCTTTCTATTCACAAATTGCGTCCGAGGGAAGTGGTAAATGCTCCCCTCTCTGAGCAACCCAAAACTCTTCACAAATTGCAGCCAGTAATTCCGTCGGACCACAATTCCCAAATCCTTAACTGCACGCAGAGCTCTGCATTTGCGCCGTGTTCGTCAGCTGAATGAAGGGCTTAGCCCAAAAATCAAATTATAGATTTAACTCGCCAACAACTTTGTTATCTGAGAATGTATTTCAGCTCCTCTATCCCATTTCCTCTAAGCAAATATCCGAACAGTGAGAATTAAAGTCTATTTTTCACGTCTGCTTACAGATCCCTTTTCTTTGCCTCGCTAATGGATTCAGAGCGGAAAAGAGCTGCAAATACCAGGGAAGCAAATCTGATAGAAAATAACCTGGAGAAAAGTGCTTTTGTGGATCCCTTCACTCTGGTTTGCAGTGTGCCAGGAGGAGATGATCATCTCCGTGCTCCGTGGAGCCACCCAAGTGAAAGGCAACGTTCCCAATAACATCTGTAGCCGTAATTCCCGCATCAAACTCAATTCATCAAAGCAACAACAAGCCCCTATTTTTAGCTCCTCACCATTCATAACCAGCAGTGAGATGTGGGAGCATTTGTGAACTGCCAGTGGGGCTTGAGAAATGGCTTCACAGCCCTGCGTGCTGCTCCAAGAGGGCGGCGGCACTCGGAGGGAAAAAAGGGAATTCATTTCTGCTTCCCTGAGCTGTTCTCCCCTCTGGCAGCAGCCGGGTCGTGGATCCCCAGCAGGGCTTGGAAGGAAGGTGGGAAAAGCTTCCTACCCCAGCGAGCAGGAGGAGCTGTCTGGAGGAGCTCCCATCACCAGGACACCTGGGGGGATGCAGCTCGCTCTGCGTCTTGCCCAGAGGAGAAAAACAAGCTGCTGGCATTCCTGAAGTTTGGGCTTCATCGTGTTATTCCCCCCTGGCTCGCTTGTAGCACATTTTTTCCCCCAGAGATATTTGTTTTTCCAGTGGTCTTTTAGCACAGGGGTTTTATTTTGGGGAGGGTGCAGGCTGGAGAAAATGGCAAAACAACTGAAACAACCCCCAAATCCTGGGCTCTGAGGCTCGGCAGGGCCTGGCTGCAGGATGAGGGGGGAGAAAAGAAGCAGCCATAGGGAACAGGGAAGTTTTTGCTGCTTCTCTGCCTGCTCAGCCCGGTCTCAGCTCACAGCCCTGGGCTCAGCACCCTCTCATCCCCACCCAGCGATGCTGCCTTGGCAGATCCTTCCCAGCTCAGTTTTGGTGGTCACTTCCCAGCAAAAAGACCAAATATTAGGGAAATACCACTTCCTTATCCAGCCAGCCAGAAGCCAAGCTCCATAATCCTAATTTGGCTCCCCAGGTCACGGCCCCGAGGCTGCCAGAGCTCCAGGAGCCTTTGGACAACCTGGGATGCACAGGGTGGGATTGCTGGGGGGTCTGTGCAGGGCCAGGAGCTGGATCAGTGATCCTGCTGGGTCCCTCCCAGCTCAGGAGATTCTGGGATGCTGCTCAGCCTCCCCAGTGTCCGGGGGTGCTTCCACCACAGGGGCTTTCTGGATGTCAAACAGGAGAACACAGAGCCTGTCCTGTTCCATGACTGCACAGATGTCACAGTCCTGAGCAGCAGGAGGTGCAGGGGAGCTCATTTTCCTCTTAAATCCAGCTGCCAAAGAAGGGGCTGAGCTCCTCTTTGGTACCTGGGCAGAGAGAAACTCCCAGATCTACAAGTTTACCTGAGCCAGAGAGAAACCTCTGCTCCAAGGGGAGCTCCAGAATTTCAAACACCCTCCCTTAAAATGCCTCACAGCCCCTCACGCCACAATTATTCCATCCCCTGCCTCTCCCCCCTGGTCCTGCAGCCCTCCGGGGGAGCAGATTCAGCATTTCCAGGCTTCGAGCCCAAAGCTCCCCAGGAGACAGCGCTGCCTGAAGGGGGAGAAATGCCCTAATCCCAGCAGATCCCACAGGCTGCACTCCCAGCCTCGGCAAATAAAAAATATCCCGGTTTTCCCACAAGTTCAAAGTTTGCAGTGCTGCAGAGCCACTTCATGGAGAGAATGGGGATGCCAGCTCAGGAACCTGCAGGAATTTGCTGGCATCCCAATAGTCCTCAACCCGTTATTCCTGATAAAGTCCTTTCCCAACAATACCTGTGCTCCCACTCCTTGGGATCTACATCAGCAGGGTCTGCCTGAAGCATCTTCTTTTCCCTCTCCTGGTGATTTATTCCCCCAGCAAAACCCACCTGAACAGCAGCATCTGGCCCACAGAAATGAACTTTTATTTCATTTCATTTCATTTGATTTCATTTCATTTCATTTCATTTCATTTCATTTCATTTTCAGAGGTGAAAATCCCACTCTTTGAAGCACCTGGGAGCCCCAGGTGGTGCTGTAGGAACTTACGGATTTGTGGGGCTGAGGATGAACATGGAGCTGTAAGGCAGGATCGGTTTAGGCCCATTTTTCGTCAAGTCGTCGGCGTCTTTCTTCTCCTCTGTCTTGCTTTCAAACTCCACGTTGTTCACTGGAAACGGGGATTCGGGGAGAACACAAAGGAGAGGGTTAAAAAATGGGTGCAGCTGGGGGAGCAGAGAGCCTTTGGAAGTGCTGATTAAATGGGATGAACGATCACTGGACCGTTATCGCTCCGGAGTCAGGCAGCGCTACCCCTCCGCTGCTGCTGAGCCACGGAGCAGCCAGGACATGAAAAGAAACCACGAGCTTATTTATCCCAGAGCTGCCAAACTGGGGCTGGGAAACCCATCCCAAAGAGCTCAGATTCTTAGGGAGAGGTGTGGGAATCCAGAAGGCAGAAAGAACATCCTCTGCCTGTTTTAAATAATTTTAAATAATTTAAGCCCCCTGGACAGTGCTGTGTTTGACCTTTGTCCATGGAGAAAACTTCTGACCTTTTCAGTAGAATTAGATGATAGAATATTTTGTAAAGTTATCACAGGGTGAAAACCTAGAGGTTTTGGGTTTATTAGTGTAGCAAATAGATAAAGAGCAAAAAACTCCAAAATGGAGGATTGCCGTAGTTTCTAAGTTTCTTCTACTTCTTCTATCCCTCCATGTTCTGCAGTAAAAGCAGTTTCAAAGGATTGGATGAAAAATTCCGCAGTTCCGGCGGGCATTTGTTAAGTATTGGTAGATAAATGAAAATATCTTTCGTTTTAAGTCCTTATTGGGTAATTTACCTTTAAAAAGGCCGTGTTATCTTGATTCTGCGGACATTCTGTGGACATTTTAAGAACATTCAGAACTCTCTGCTGTACTCCTTGCTCTATTCTTAACTTTTCTGATAAGACTTAATAAACTATCTGTGAGCAGAGAGCGCTGGATGTCTCATTAGTACTTGGGATTCCTGGCGAGGATCTCAAACCCTCCCTCATCAGGGGAGGTCTGGTTTAAGGCACAGCAAAACCAACGGGTGGGATTCGAAACAGAATCCCACAGAGAGGGATCAGCTCGGGATCCTTGGAAAGAAAGAGGAAGGGAGCCTGAGCAACCTCATAATTGGGTGTTTTCTCCCATGGATCAGGAGCACAACTGGCTTTGGAGCACACAAAAGAGCAAATTTATGGATGAGGTTTAATAATCCAGGGGCTGAGACTGCCGAAATTCCCAGACTTAGGAAAAAAACCTGGAAAGGACTTTTTGGACCCCTGCAGAGCTGCTCCTGCATCGTGCACCCCGGTTTGGTCAGAGCTCCCCGTGTGCAAAGCTGTGCAGCTCCATCCTGCAGCAGGTTTTAGGATCTCCTCCTCTGAGATCGTTCCCAACCTCCCTCCCAAAGGTTGGAAATTCCCCAGTTTTCATCCTAACTTCACTTCCAGGGGGTTTATGGGATAATTTACCGAAGATCCATTTCCCATCTGTGAACTGGGTAACATTTTATGCTGCAAATTCTCTTCTTAGCCAGCACATAAAGGTTCTTCCATTAATTCCCAGGACCTAAAGTCCAACAGCCCCACCCTTTGGAACGTGTTCAGTGCAGGGCTTTTATTACTTCTTATCTTATTTTGCAAGAGAACGACATTTCATTGCGTTTGAGTGACATGTGCAATAAACTCCTTATTGCATCTCCAGTCAGATCCAGAGGAAAAGGCCAGGAAAGGGAGAGGCTGATAAATTGTGATTGACAGGAGCTCAGCATCGCAATATAGGAAAATTACCACTGAAGAGGGGGGGGAAAAAAAAGGAGAAAGGAGAAGGAAACAAAAGAAAAGATAAATCTTAGGGCTGACAACAGTGAAAAAGCAGAGACCCTGCCAGGTTTTGGCTGTGCCTCATGGATAGCAGAGTCCTGACAGCCTGAAGTCCAGTGGGGACCTCTTGGATTTCACACTGGGGTTCTCCTCAGCTCTCCAGACTTCTCCAGGCTGATCCCACCCTGCCAGGGATCAGCCCCAAGGTGGTGGGAACAGGCTGGTGGTGGCTGGGCACAAGGATCTTGGGACCATCTGTAAATCTGTGCTGATAAACCCAAGGCAGAGAGCTCTGGAGAAGGACAGGGAGGGTGGATCTGCTCCAGCTGTGATGCAGAGGATTGCAAAAAGCCCTGGAACGTCACAGAGGATCCCAAAGCTGCAGGCTCACGCACGGGTGGTGCTTTCCCTGCTCCTTCACCTTTCTCTGTGCTCTGGGTGAGCCATTTGCAGGGACTCTCGGGTGTTTTCCCTTGCTGAGTCCCTGCAGTCGGGGTGGGAATCACAGATCCTGCATCACCACGTTCCCTGCCTGCCTCCCGCGAGGACGGCAGCGCCCGGCAGGGCCCCCACCGCTCCCTGGAAATCTCCATTCCCCGGCAATTCCGCAGCAGGAAGAGCAGGGCCCGGAGGCACTCACTTGGGATGACAGTGGTGTCCCCGGGAGGGGCCGTGATGGTGACGGGGATGTTCACGGTGGTGGTTTTGTCCAGCGGGGGCTGAATCATCCTCGTCACGTTCTTCTGGTTGTCGGCATCCTCCGGCTGCTCGGGCACCTTCTGCAGGTACGTGCTGGGCAGGGCGTGCACGGGGACGCTCCCGGGCACGCTCCCGCTGCCGCTGGCCTCCAGCTCGCACTGGTTCTCCCTAGGAAAAAGCAGGATTTGCTCAACGTGGCCCGGGAAGGGTTCGGAGGACGCAGCCCCGACGCCGCGCCCCGTGCCGGGTTTGTTTTCTCCACGGAAATCCTTCGCGGGACAACCTCTGACGGCAAAATTTGGGTCCTTTTCCTCTGAGACCTCCCGAGCCAACCCCCAATCTCAAGATTAGGGGCGCTGACCATCCCGTGGGTCACTTTAATGACGTTCCCAAGCCAGGACCATGTGGCACTTGCATGTAGCAGTGCCGCGAGCCACCCCCCAGATCAGCTGCTGGACGAATCCTGACCCGCTGCTCCCTAAAATGCTCTCCCGAGGCCTTATTTAAATGTGGGGATTCTCTTTCCCAGCCTGGCAGCACTCTGGAACGTGGCTGTCAGCAGCTAAATGGCTCCTGCTCTCCTCTGCAGCAGCAGCAGCTCTGCTCCAGTGAGGAGGAAAGCGAGCCCGTGCACACGAGCACGCTGAGCAGCAGGCAGAGTGTTTGGAAATTCAGCTGAAAGGAAGATAATTTAGACAGGAAAATTATTATCTCAGTGCCACTCACAGCTCTCCACGGTGACATGAACTCTAAGCTAAAAGAATCCCAGTGCAATTTCTTTTCCATCAGACTAATAAGGCTGAAAAGGCAATCTATCCTTCTTTATTAACGGCTCCAAATGCTTCACCAGGGCTGTTTTTCTCACTTGACTTACGTAAGAATTAAAGCAAATGGGGGCCATCGTTGTTCTTAATGGAAGAGGCCACGTGCTGGAACAACTGGTGGTGCAGCTGAAGGCTCCCCATGAAAAATGAAAATCAAAGGGCTGTAAGGAAGGCTGACTGAAATTTAAAAAGATGTCCCCCAGGAGCTTCCTTCAGAAGCTGGGAAATTCTCTGCTCCGCTCGGTGTCCTACAGGGTCTGCTGGCGTTTACAGCCAGGAGATTTCCTGCCTTAAACCTGAGCTGGTTTATGAACCAAAATCGTCTTTGGGAGCTTCTGTCCTCGCTGACTGCAGCAAAACAGAGCTGCACGTGGTGGGGGGAGCTGGTGTGGGGACAGGGACAGCAGGGAGTGCCTCGGGGAGGGGGATAAGGGATTTCCTGGGACACCTCTGGGGCTCTGTTGATGCCTTAGGTTTTAACTTTTATATTTTTCAGATCCTGTGCTGCCCGGTGTGTGACTCTGAAGTTTCTTGTAGCTCCTTAGCTGCTCTCCTAGGCCACACAGACACAACAAAACCTCTCCCAGCTTGCTGCTCACGGACACTCAGACTGTCCTAGGCCCAAAAGGTGGAAACTGGGGCCTCTAGAGAGGTGGAGAAATTGGAGAAATTACATCATTAGCTAAAGTTTTAATTGGCGAATTTATGCTGATATGGAAATGACCCAAACCTATAAAAGTGTGAAGAACTCGTGACTCGGGGTCCATCTTGGGGTGGAAGACCATTTTTGTCCCAGGGTGTACCTTTGAAGGCCCTTCAAATGATTCCCTACCTTTATTCCCTTACTCCTGTCTACTCTCTGGTTCCAGGCAGCCACACCAGGCATCGCTGTGACCCCGAGCCGAGCCGGGGGGGCCCGGCAGCACTCACTCACTTGGGCTGGTGGTTGCGGTGCTCCTTCTCGCCCGCCTCGCCCTCCTTCTCGCCGCTCTCCTTCTCCACCGACTCGTAGGTGGACAGCGCCCTGTTCCTGAGCCGGTGCCGCCGGTGGGGCTCCTCTCCGTTGTCCCCCTTGGCCCCGGGCTCTCCATCCCTGTTCCCGGACCGGGACCCTCCGCGGTGCCGGGAGCGCCGCTCGCCGCGGGCGCCGTTGGCGGTGCCGTTGCCCTCCTTGCCCGGCCGGTCGGACGAGTGCCGGTGGCTGCGGTGCCTGCGGTGCTCCTTCTCGGCCCCTTCCTCCACCGAGCCCCGCTGGTGGTGCCTCTTCCCCCCTTCCTGCCCCCTGTTCCGCTCGCTTTTCCCTTCCTTGCTGCCCCCTTCCACCTCCTTGCTGCGGCTCCGGTGCTGCCTGTGCCGCTCCTCCTTGTTGCCCATCCCGGCTTCGCCGCCCTCATCCTTGGTCACGTCCCCCTTCTCCTGCTCTCCCAGCTTCTCCTTATCCCGATGCCGGTGGTGCTTCCGTGGCGCTTCCGCCCCGTCGGCGGGGGTGGCTTTGGGGTGCTCCACCACCTCCTGGACATCCACGGGGCTCAGCTTGGTGATGTTGTTCCTGCCCTCGCTGCGGGGCTCCACGACCAGCGGCCGGTCCAGGTGGGTTTTCATGTCGGGCCGGATGTGCAGGGTGGTGGCGTAGCGGACCCGCTCCTCGGGGTCCAGCTCGTTGTACAGGGCCTCGCAGCTGGCTCGGAAGTTGTGCATCCGGATCTGGCTCGTCCTCTGCTCCCAAACCGACTTGGATTTGGAGGAATTCTGCTGCTTGCTAAGGGCGGGAGAAACGGGAAAAGTCAGCACCCGAATTCGCGCCGATTCCCTAAATACCAACCAAGAAAAAAAAAAAAGAGGGAATTTTCAGCCGAGGTGGGGAATTAGAGGGTAGAACCAAAGGAGTAACAGGGATGGAGAGAGAACATGAGCAGGGAAAGCCAGCGGGATCATCCGTGTTAGTTTGCCCACACACTATGAGACCAGCCCTCTGGAAAGGAGTTATTCTGCGTTTCGGAAATGTGGAAGCCTCGGGAATAGTCTGAAGGATTAAAACGTCAGCACACAGAAATCACACATCCCAGCCAGAGCTTTGGAACAGCCCACAAAGCTTCCCAAAATTAGCAGCGCTTTTCTCCCCACCTGGAAACATCTGGATGAGGAAATCAGCGGTGAGCGAGAGAAGTTAGATCAGCAGGAGGAGCAGGGAAAATGAAACCTGTCCCTGAGGATCCGAGCCTGCCACCAGCCCCTTCCCCTTCCAGCCAGCCCCAGGGGTTGGTTTCCAGCTGTGCTGCCCTCTTGGAACAGGTCTAGAACTGCTCTAAACCCATGGCATCCTTCCAGGTGAGCATGGACCAGCAGCCCACGCATCACTGGAGAATGGAAAAGTACAAGTGAGAGAGGAAGAGTGTCCTGTGCACCAGGAAAAGAGCCCAGACAGGGGGAGAGTCACACAAATATCCATAAAATCTCCTGAGCTGAAGGGATCCCCAAGGATCACCCAGAGCAGCCCCTGGCCCTGCCCAGACACCCCAACAACCCCACCCTGGGCATCCCTGGCAGCGCTGCCCAAACGCTCCTGGAGCTCTGGCAGCCTCGGGGCCGTGCCCATTCCCTGGGGAGCCTGGGCAGTGCCCAGCACCCTCTGGGGGAAGAACCTTTCCCTGCTCTCCAGCCTGAGCCTGCCCTGGCCCAGCCCCAGCCGTTCCCTGGGTGCTGTCCCTGTCCCAGGGCAGAGATCGGAGCTGCCCCTCGGGAGGGGCTGCAGCCCCCGGGGAGCTCTGCCCTCGGGCTGCTCCAGCTGAGCAACCCCAGTGCCCTCAGCTGCTCCTCACGGGCCCCTGCAGACCCTTCCCCATCCCTGTATCCCACGATGAAGCTGAGATGGGAACACCTGGAGACACCTGCTCATCTCTGTCACCTTTTATGACGAGGACACCTCCTCTGGCATTCCCCGAGTTTGAGTTTTCAGCACTTGGGTTCCAACCACCACATTCAAACCGGCCACAAACCCAACCGGGCCGTGAGGGGAAGACTTTTTCTTTTCCTCCTAAAGATTTCAAATTCTGCTCTTCACCGGCCACCACGGAGAAATTCTGGATTTAACCTCAGGAAGGCTCAGCACACATCGTTTTCCTCAATGAAACTTTTCCTGGCAAAACCAGGAAAGGCATTTCCCTCCCCCCAGCCTGCTCTGACATCTCCACTCCCCACAGCTCAGCCCGAGCTCTGCAGCCAGAGCGAGCAGAGCCCACATGGGAGGCAAACACAACTTCCTTACGCATTTTCTGGGCTCCCCTGGCAGTGGGAAAAAGCGGCTTTTGCGTGTCCTGGTGCTGACTGGGACTGTCTGGCTCTGTCACCGTGCACAGGGGAGGGGACGTCCAGCCACGCTCACGTGGCACCGTGGGAGCTGTCGGAAGGGTTTTGTGTCGCTGGGCTCTGCTGGGGAATCGCTTCTTTGCCGAGGTTGCTGCTCCCCAGTGCTGCTAAAGAGGCAAAAACTCACAAAAACCCTCATGAGAGCACCCAGGCAGATGTGAAGGAGCCTCATTTAATCCCCAAATGAGAGCTGATCACCAAAATTAAACATCCGCACTCTTGCTGCCAAGTTCTGGACTCATTTTCCAGCAGCCGAGTCCCCCATTCGCACCCTGGCAGGAGAACAAGTGACAAAAATCACGGTTTTAAATGTAAATAATACCAGAAGGTCTTGGGGACACGGCTTAGAGCCCTGCTCACCACAGATCCCACATCCAAGGGAGGACAGGCTGCTCCTGAGGGAGAGCCCCCTCCAAGCTGGCATGAGGATGAAAAGCCCCATCACAGTGGGCACTTGACACTCCTTTTGGTTCAAAATGATGAAAAATTAAAATGTTCTCACTCGTCAGCAGCTTTCCTTGGTTTGAGCGGGAATGAGGAGCGTGCAGAGCCTCCCCCTGCCCAGCCCTGCTGCCCGGTCCAAGGATTCCCCATGGGAAGCCACAGGAAAAGCTCTGCACAGCCCTCCAGAGCCAGCAGGGATGGAGCTGCCCGGGATGGGCACCCCGGGATGTCCTGCACATCCTCTGGGATGGGTGGGTGCCCTGCTCTGCCCCGATCCAGATTTTAGCGCTGCTGAGCCCATCTGGGCCACAAATCTCTTCAAACCCAGGCTCAGGGGAAGCTCCAGGATTTTCTGGGCCTGGCTGAGCTCCCTGAATGCTGCCACCAACACCTCTGTTCTTGGGGAATATTCCTCACTCCATGAAGTCCTGGGGTGGGGACCGGCCTCTGCCCTGTGCTTTGGGCAGCACTGGAGTGATAATCACCCTTAAAGATTAATTGGTCTTTGTGCTGAAACCTTCCAGCTCATCTACAACCTGAGAGCACAGGGAGGAGCACAACCACCACCTCCTTGTGTTCCATCCTGTGCTCCACTGCCATGGGACAGGAACCACCAGGGGTGGGACACGGACCCTCAGTGTCCCTGGAGCGGCTCCCCAAAGCAAACCAGCCAGGAAATCATCGGGCAGCTCCCGTGGACACAGCCTGTGCTGAGCCCATCCGTGATGGAAAGAAAATCCCTGAAATCAGGCTGGATGTGGCGAGGAGGAAGAGGGGGAAGCAGGGCTGGTCCTCAGCCCAGCTCTGACACGAGCTGTGTCACCTCAGGAGGGGTTTGTCACTCGTGTTTCAGTTCCACCAAGAACATAAATCAGCTTTCAAACGACCTCGGAGGTGTCTGCACTGCCCATCACTCAGGGCCAAGTGAGAGGTGCTGCCAGGTGAGAGGTGCTGCCCAGGATTTGGGGGTTGTTTCAGTTGTTTTGCCATTTTCTCCAGCCTGCACCCTCCCCAAAATAAAACCCCTGTGCTAAAAGACCACTGGAAAAAAACAAAGTTCGCTGGGAGAAAGAATGTGTTACAAGCGAGCCTGGGGGAAATAACACGATGAAGCCCAAACTTCAGGAATGCCAGCAGCTTGTTTTTCTCCTCTGGGCAAGACGCAGAGCCAGCTGCATCTGAGAACCATGCACTGCACACATCAGCTCGGCCTGTTCTCCTCAAATCCCTTCGGAAAAAACAGGCACTGACATCCCAGCCTCGAATTTCCCAGCGCCTGGAAACGAGCTGCATCCTTAACGCTGACACAAGTCTCGGAGGCGAGTGCCAAAATCTCGGGCACGGAGGCACCCGCTGGCTCTGGGCACCAACAGCCCCAGAGCAGGAGCTGCAGCAGCAATGCCTGCACGGCCATTCCTCCTCCCACAGGGAAAACACTCCAAAAAAAAAAGAAAAAGAAGACAAATCAGGGTATTTACGAAGCGCGGTAAAAACCCAGTCGGGAAAACGCGGCGCCTGCGAGCTCAATTCCATCTCCAGAGCAGCGAGGAGCATCCCAAATCCTGGCATCCCGAATCCTGGCACCCCAAACACCAGTCAGGAGCCAGAGCCAGGGCACAGGGGCTGCTGTGGGAATGGGGGTAAAGCACCCGAGTGGGTTGGGCCCTGTGGGGACAGAGCTGGGGATTCCAGAGCCGGAGCGGCAGCAGCGGGAGGGGAAGGGTCAGCTGCTTGTCCAGCTGGACTTACCCGGCCCCGGCGCCCTCCGAGTCCCCACAGCCTCTGAGCTCGGGGGTTTGGGACAGCTCCTCCTCTCCTGGTGCCCTCTGGGCACGGGGACAGCTTGGGAGCTGATTTATGGCACCCCTTAAAACAAAGCAGGGCTGCCCACCTGGGAGGAGATGCAGCAACAGGAGGGGTTTTAGAGGAGATGGAGAAACATCAGCGAGGCAAGAACGAATTCCTCTGCTTCCCCCCTCGTTTGGTGCAGTGAATTCTGCACAAATCGGGGCAGGCACAGCCCAGCTACAGCACGAGCAGGGCACGACTTGTCTAAACTGATAAAAAACTGATCAAAAAGAGCCTTTGTGATAACAAGTATTTACTCCACACACACAAAAAAAAAACCAAACCATGAAGCCAACTCCTCATCTGAACCCTGCTCACTGCTGGCTGCTTAAAATCCTCCCGAAGCCATTAAGAAAATTGCCCTGTAAATCACTCCTGATTGCAGACATCCTACAAACACTGCTGGTAATTCACTGCTGTACTCCCCGGCCCTATTTCCTGCAATATTTGGAACTCTCTGAAGGCTCCCTGCTCCATTCCCAGATCCTCCAGGCTGGAAATGTTGGAGATACCAGCGCTGGTGCCAGCTCCACTGGTTTTCCTTGGATTGAGACACCACCAAACAACTCCTGCCTGTGGCTGGAAAGAAAACCCCGCAGCTCCTGGAGAATCAAATAAAATTCATATTAATGAATCAATGACTAATGTTGGTATAAATTAAAAATGCACATTAATGAATCAATGACTAATGTTGGTATAAATTAAAAATGCCAGCGCTGCGTGGTTTGTTCACGGAAGGGAAGCGTATTTTTAGTCAGATTCTAATCTTAGGGTGCTCCTCAATGATTCAGGACTTTGTCCCCATAACCTTCGAAATCACAGCTCCACTTCATGGAAATCCTTTAAAAGTTTTGCTCCGGTAAATAATGAATGGAAGCTGCCCACGGAAAGGTAATAATTCCGTGTTAAAAACAACCACACGTCGCACGGTGGGCGTGAAATTCTGCGTTCCAGACGAAAGGGGATTTGTTGCTGAAACGCAACAAAACGTTTCCGCTCAAACCCTGATTTCCGCTCACGAACTCCGAGTTCATGAACTCCCCGCGTTTCCATTTTCCACTTGGAAAACACGACGGGGCGTTTCACTCCGGGGCTGGAGCGCACAAAGCCGAATGTTTTCTCTCTCCGTTGAGTTGACGGAACAATTTTCTCTCGGCTGAACTCAGCACTGCTGTTTAAATAACTGTGCTTTGCCAGTGACCCCGGAGTTGTTGCTTGGATGCTTCAGCACCTTTTTTATCCTTCTAAGCTGCATCTCCATCCCGAGATCCCTTAGGAGATGCTCCAAGCATTCCCACGGGGCTGGGGCATCACAGACACCAGAACCAAGGTGAAAACCCCTTTTTTAAGTGTTATTATCTCTGAGGGGAATAATGATCTTGGTTTGAGATAATTATCCTCCGAAATTATTCTGGAATCTCTCCACAATTATTCTTGAATTTGATTTTGGTTTTAGAAGTTACAGTTTATAGATAATAAATCGCATTCATTTTCTGTACTATCATATAAAATTTAATATATTGATTTATGAATTTTAGCTGTTTTTATATATTCATAAATTTGATTTTTTTGATATTGCAGCTTCACAGAGACAAAACTTATTTTTTCATAATATTCCTCCCAATATTTAGCTGGAAACAGAAGTTAAACTCCAGGGTCTCTGTTCTGGTGGGGAGTTAATGACAAACCTCAATGAAAAATGCCTCAAAACGTGGCCAAATCCTCCTTCCAAAAGGGTTTTGGTACCTGCACTTGATTTCATCCCTTTACAAAAGGCAGCTCTGCCTAAGGAAATTTGGAAAAGGGGATAAATTCTGTGGGGTTTTTTTTTGGTTTTTTTGAGGCTTTGTTCCTAATTGGAAGAACACTGGCAGCAGTTTGGGGTAACTTCTGCTGGGGGAAACTGGAGTTTTGGGCAGAAGGCAGCTCCCAGCACCTCCCTTTCTCCACGCTCCCCCTCCTGTCAGGGTGGGAGGCACCCGAAGGGCAGCTGAGCCCTCTCTGCACTTCTGTGCCTGTCAGAACTCCCAGCAGCCAGGAAATCCATTGGAAGAAATGATCCAAAAGATGACTACATCTAATTTATTCCTAATTTTCACTGTCCCAGCCCCGTGAGCCGTCAGACCTGGGCACAGACAGGTCCCACCTACTTCTGGCAGTCACAACAGCTCGACCTTGGTCACGGAGGTTAAACTCACACAAAGCATCAACGCATTTTAAATCCCAACTTGTCTAAGATCCACCAGTGCACAAGGACCCCAAAACACCCAGGGAAATAGCAGGAAGGAAAACCTGCTGGAAAACCTGCTGGAAAACCTGCTGGAAAACCTTCATAGTACCTTGGTCCCTGCTGTGGGGCTGGGACAAACCCCCCAGGCTGGAATTGCACTTACTTGAGTCTCCAAAAGCATTAAAGAAGAAAGAGAAGGTCACAGAGTTAAAGGATAACCCAAAGGACGCTCACACGGCGGGGAGAGGAGCTGGTGAGGAGTTTTTGGGGTTAGTCAGCAGCAGTAATGATGTTTTTACCAACCTGCCTCGGTGTCAAAGCACACCCTGACTCACAGCACAGGCAGCAGGGTTGGATTGGGAGGAAGCTCATGGAGGGAGAGGAAGTTTCCCACTGTGTTTGCTCAACTCCAGCTCCAGAGGAGTTGCCAGGTGCCTCATTCTGACAAAATCTGTCACTTTAAGCTCCGGCTCGAGAAGGGCAGAGAGCAAAGACATAACCAGCTTTTCAAGAGTTTTCCAATTTGGTCTCACTTGCACCCATTTCCAGAATCCTTTTGAAGTCCTCCTCCAGTTTTCCCTCCGAGAGGGCTCTCCTGGCCCTCCCACCGAACCCGGAGTGCAAACACTGGTGGAACATCAAAGCCAACAGCCCAGCACAGAACAAACACAGAGACCAGAAATAAACACAGGTGAGAGCAGGACAAACCATCAAACGAGGGGAGACAGGAGAAGAGAGGAAACCAGTTCACGAGGAATGATGGAAAGGAATTACGGGAGAGAAATGAAGGAAGGAGGGGGGAAAGTCACGGTCAATGTATGGAACACGACAGAGTTGCTCACAAATCACAAGCATCAAATGACAATGACACCTTCCAGTCCTTTCCCTGGATGTTGGTCTGGAGGCTTTCCACAAGGATGGGAATGATTTTTGGGGGAAAAAAAAAAACAAAAACAAAACCACAGGGAGAGTGAAGGCACCAGGAGAAGGGGAAGGTTTATCGAGCTCTAAATGAGAAATCCATTTAGTGAATATCATAACAGAGAGCAACTCACGGTGAATTTACGCTGGAGACTGACGAGCTGCGAGATACAGAACCTCGAGTTTGCTTTACAAAACTGCACATGCAAGAAAACAAAACAAACAAAGAAAACAAAAAGTGAGAAAAGAAAAAGCCAAACCAAAAAACCAAAAAAAAACCAAACAAAAAAAGGAAAACCAAAACCAAAACGAGCAGAGAAACCATAGAAGACATCGGGAGGAGACTCGTACAGGCCGTGTCCTGTCGGATGCAGACGGGGAGGAGACCAGGCAAGCTCCAGGACTTGTGGAAGCCACGGACACACCACCCTCTGGAGAACGGGGACACGACCAGAGAGTCCAGAACGGAACCAAAAAAGGGGGCCAGAATGAAAAGGGGAACCGAAAGGCACGCGATGATCTCGGGGCTCCTCGCCTCCCTGGTACTCACACCGCCGCGGTCCTGCGCCAGCCACCTCGGGGAGCGGAGCCACGTGGGGGCTGTGCTGCAATTCATCCTTCCCACGTGGAGCAGGATGCTAATTCCTGCTCTTGGCACCAGGACGAAGCTTTAGTGCAGAGCAAGGGCTGGAGAGAGGACCTAGGGCTCCAAAAATCCACCTGAGCTCCAGCAGCTGGTGCCAGGCAGCTGCTCCTCAGTCCCTGCCTCGGGCTGGCTCTTTAGAGGCACCTACCTCTCTCCTCGGGCAGGGATTGGGATGTGCCTGGCTCAGACTGCCCCAAAACGGGTCACTGTGCCTAAAAACCCCAGCTCAGCTGCAGCCTCAGCGGGGCAGGGCCCAGGGGTGAAAGGAGCTTCTTGCAGCTCAAGGAATTCTGTAGGTTCTCCTCCATCCCCTCCACACCATTCATGTGGGGGGTTCTGAATATGGGAATCGCTGAATCGCACAGAAAAGGCAGGGAATCCACAGAAAACCAGGATTCTAGGTATCCTAAAACGTCTTGGCTTGAGGCAAGATGTTAAGTTGAGATGTTAATTTTTTCCTACTTCTAAATGATCATTTTTCTCAATCTACAGCATTCCAAGAACCCTCCCCGAGACTGAAAATAAAATCCCTTCAGCTCCTGATTTGCCTTTTCAGTTGCAGCATTTTTCCTCCTGCCTTCATGAGCGTTTAAATCTGTTCACAATCAATTCCAGCAAACCAGAAGGCCCAGTTAAAATCTAATGTTCTCTGGGTATCGTGTAAGTAGAGTTTTAAATGTACACTTATTAGAATTAATGGGTTGTTCCCAACAGAAATGTTGGCTCGGGTAATGCGTACAACACAAAATCCAGAGGGTCGGGAACCTGGAGTGAATGTTAGAGAAATTATGGAAGGCATCATAAAAGTTTTGCTTGAAGCAAATAATCTGCTGGGCAGCCAGGTGAAGGATTTCACCTCAGCCTCAGGATTTCTGTGTTTGTCTGGTGCCAAGTGAAACAGGAGCAGGAGCAGAGTGGGGGTGGCACGTGCTGCTGGCTGGCCAAGAAAATGATTGTTTCCAGGCTGCTCAAGCTGGGGACTTTTTTACTCTTTGGCAGCAAAACCCCGCAGAGAACAAGGCCCTGACTGCACAAATTCCTCAGGAATAACCAAGAAATTCCTTTGGCAAAACAGGTGGGAAACTCGGGATGGAGGAGAACGCACGGGGCTGCCCTGATTTACCTCGGTCAGCACCGAGCCCCCAGTACGTGTGGAGATTTCGGGTTTAATTGCTGAAGGCTGACGAAGATCCCTCTGTGGTGTCCCTGCCTCGTGTGGTGCAGAGCAGGGTGGAGGCCACGCTCTGTCCTCGTCACCTGTGCAGGGAATGTCACACAAGTCCCGCAGCGCTCCCAGGTCACTGCTCCGCTCCCGGGGCTGGAGCCGCCTCTTTGAAACCACAAATTCGCCCGGGACCGCCGTGTGCAAACCCACAAAGCCAACACAGCTCCTTCTCCAGGGCACAGCAACAGCAGGAGTTGATTTTCACCGGGTGCTACTTACCAGGAATGAGGGCCAGAGCCCAGAGGGTGGCTTTGGGTGTGACCGAGCGGCCGCGACGGCGACGGCGAGGACAGGGAGGAAAACCCACGGGAGGAATCACAGAACCTCACACACTGACACACTCCAGGGGCACGAGGAGAGGGAAGAAACCGCAGCCAGCAAGAGAAAAAGAACACCTCTGCTAGTCTACATCCCCCCCAGCACAGCACAGGTCACGGGCTGGGTGTTCAGGCAGCTTCTTGCTGGGCCCTGTTGGGTCCCCGCAGCCCAACAGAGACGTGGAAATCGGCCGCGGCATTCCCAAGACAGAAGGAAAACATGGAAAACCTCCGAGATGGAGAACCTGGAGAAAACAGAGCAGTTCCCCCCTCCCTCCCCTGCATCCCCAGACCTGTACAAAAGGGACAGAGAAGTCGGGGGACGGGATTGAGGCGCTTCTCTCGGGGCTTTTCTGCCTTGCTCGCGCTGACAGGCGCCGTCCCCCCGTGGGGCTGCAGTTACAGCACCAGCGCTGTGAACAGCCCCAGGTGGGACCAGCAGAAACCAGTCCTGGAGACACAGGGAGGTCTTTGGAGGCTGGGCAGTTGTCCCAGGAAGCACCAATACCTTTGGAAAGCAGCAGTGGGCAATTTGACAAACTGTGCTTAGGTCTGGTGCCCACGACCAGGAGCTGTCTCTGCCGCTGCCCACAACGTTCCATCCACCACCCATGGTCCTCCTCCCGCCCAAAACTCACCCCTCATACCCAGGATTAAATGATTCCCTTGGATCTGGCTACAGCTGGAATCCATTACCTCACGGAATTAAAAAAACCCCAACCTCATAAATCACAGAGTGCAAAAAGTTCCTCAAAGCGTGACTGACTACACCGGGCAGGCTCCTACAAATTTAGGGGTGCTGAAAAATCGCTATTTTAACGCTTTTCCCAAGAAAAGGTGAGGAGAGGGCGCTGGGGACTGCGTGGGCTGTGGGTGCCAGGTGAGCCTTGGGCCGTGTCCCTGCCTGGGGCAGGGTGTGCTCGTGGCAGCCCCTTTTGTACGGGCCATTGGTGCAGCTCTGGCTGGGGTGGGACGGGCAGAGGAGGAACCCGAACACGGGGAACTCGGGCGTCAGCTCAGGCAAAACCAGGGAAAAACCCCGTGTTTGCTGTGGGGTCTTTGTGTGACCCACGGGGACGAGCCTGAGGGCTCTTCCTTCCTCTGGCAGTGGCACCAAAAGGTGCTTTGGACATCCAGTGCCTCGGAATTGTCCCCTCGTCCGCCCTCCTCCGTCCCGGCTGCCGAGGAAGCTGCACCAATGGTTTGCCCTAAACACCCCTCGCTCCGTGGAGTCCCTCGGGTGCAGAGGCTGAGCGGGGCAAACGACACAGAGGGGCTGAACAAACCCAGAACTCACCTCCAGAAACAACAAAGCAAGGAAAACGCTAAACGGAAAACAAACAAAAAAAAAATCACAAAAGAAGAAGAATGAAACAACGGGCTCCAGTCAAACAGGTCTCCTGTTTCCAGGCAAACATTGCAAACAGCGACAGAACCAGCGCACCACCCTCGCTTTCCAGCCGAAATAAACCCTTCAGGGTAGGGTTCACCAGGTGAAAAAGGAACAGACAAATCTGCTCGGGTGAATCCCTTTGGTGGGGCAGAGAAACGCTGGGAGCTGGATGAAGCAGGAGCTCCAAACCAAGGCACCAGCCTCGCTTTTAATCCTACAGAAATCCTTCAGGATAGAGTTCACCAGGTGAAAAAGGAAAATTCTGGGAGCTGGATGAAGCAGGAGCTCCAAACCAACGCACCACCCTCACTTCTAATCCTAAAGAAATCCTTCAGGATAGAGTTCACCAGGTGGGAAAGGAACTGTGGTCAGATAAATCTCAGGTGAATCCCTTTGGTGGAGGAGAGAACTGCTGGGAGCTGGAGGAAGCAGGAGCTCCAAACCAGTGCACCAGCCTTGCTTTTCATGCTGAAAAACCACTAAATAATAAAGGCTCTTTCAGGACAGAGTTCACCAGGTGAAAAGGAACTGTGGTCAGACAAGTCTGCTCAGGTGAATCTCTTCGGTGGAGCAGAGAAATGCTGGGAGCTGGATGAAGCAGGAGCTCCAAACCAAGGCACCAGCCTCGCTTTTAATCCTACAGAAATCCTTCAGGATGGAGTTCACCAGATGGAAAAGGAACTGTGGTCAGACAAATCTGCTTAGGTGAATGAATCCCTTTGGTGGAGCAGAAATTCCTGGGAGCTGGAGGAAGCAGGAGCTCCAAAGCAGTGCAGGATGCTGAGTGTGAGGCAGATGCGAGATAAACGATCCCTCCCCGGCGCTGCAACGATGAGCCCGTGATTGAGAGAGATCCTGGTGTCCATCCATCCCAAAGCAATTCCCGGCTCCCACGGCATCCAGTTCCAGGTGGGGAGGTGAAGGTGCCTCTTCAGAGGCTCTGAGCAGGCTGGAACGCCGGGTAACAACCAGTTCCTTGTGCTTGGGAAATGATGTTTGGGGACCAACGCAATAAATGGAGCCCAGACCAGAGGAGGGGGGACAAGGGGACAACTCCAAGGCACTGGAAGTGCAAATTTTATGGAGCTTGGTCAGGAAGGGAGGCTGGGGCAGCAGAGGCAGCGCAGGCACAGCTCACCCTGTCCTGGCACGGGAAGAATGCCAGAGGTGGAGGATCCAGCACCATGGGAAGGGCTGGAAGGGGGTATAGGGGGAGACACACTCGGGGCTCGGAGCAGGACTGACAAAAATAAATTCGATAAAATAAAATAAAACAGCTCCTCACCCCCGAGACAGCACAACCGACGTGACTTTTCACCAGGCCCAGCCCAGGGACAGCTTTGTCACCTCTGTGGGAGGTGGCCAAGCACTGGGAACATGGGCATCGTGGTTGAGAAAATCCAAGCCATGATATTCTCTGCCACCACCCTGCTTGGACTGACGCAGGCAGGGAAAATGTCAATGTTTTCAGAGCACTGAGCCGTGCCATCGGTGCCTGCTGTTGTTGCAGAAATCCATTTCCGCGTGTCGGGAAAATAACATTAAACCATAAAACTAAAATAATGTTCCTTAGGGGAAAATACAAATATAAATTGGGTAAAGCCACCAGTGCAGGAGCTCAGTCCCAGTTTTGCCAGGCTTTGCTCCCTGAACCCCACAGGGGCTGAATTCTCAGTTCTTCATGCCCAAGTTTTACAGGAGTTTGGTTTGTGGTGATATTTCCATTTGCCAAAATCCCGTTTTTAAGAACACCCAGCACTTTCCCCTCTTGGCATGTCCAGCTCTGGCTCTGATCTGCCAGGACCTGCCATTGTCCAGCTCCGCCCTCAGAGCTCCGTGGGGATGAAGAGCAGGGGAAATGAAGAGCTGGGGTGGATTTGGGTGCCCAAAGGTCCCTACATCAGCCCTGCTGCACTGGAGAGAGATATCCAAGGGATAAATGCTGCAAACCACCCCCCTATCCAAGATCTAGGGGCTGCCAAGCCCCTTTGGAGTTCCCTGTGGATGGGCATTCCATCCCTGGGTGGGTTTGTTCACTTGAAAGCCGGACTTGATCCTTGTGGGGTCCCTCCCGCCTCAGAATATTCCAGGATTTCTGTAAAAAATAAATTGCTTGGACGTGGATCCACTAAATCTCACGGATCACGAGCCACCAATCCATCCAGACCCCTCTTCCCATCTCCCACAACACCCAACTCCTCCCTCGCCTTTTCCTCCAGGGCATCATCCCCTTCGGGCATCAACCTTTGCACCTAAAAGCTGCTTTTTCCCCCCAAAAAAAGCTCTGTGAGCGAGCCTGGGAGGCTGAGCCTGGCCCTGCAGCAGGGACAAGGAGATGTCACACCACAGTGGCTGGGTGCCAGGCTCAGGAGGTGTGGAAGCCACCGACTTCCCACCGTGGGAATTTTCCACTCCTGTGAATTTTCACACCAGTGGGGCAGGGCAGGCTCACTTTGAGGCAAAATAAGCAAAAATCCACGATTTTGCCCTCGCTTGGAATTGCTGTCCCAGAACTCTCCCTGCGCTTTCCAAAACCTGGTGAAAAATCCTGGAAAAAGGTGATTTTAAGCGATTTCCATGGAAGCGGGTTGGGTTTTTTTCTCTGTTGATTTCTAAGAAATCTTCCCCAAATGCAAAATGCTTTGAGCGAAACAGAAGCAAATGAGCACCATCATCATCTTGCTTTTTAAAACACCAGAACCAAGAAATTCATCAAAGAGCAAAAGCAATTATCCTCATTCGACTTCTTTTCAAGGCCGGCCAGAAAATAATTGTAAGGAAAAAATGGTATTTAAAACCATCAAGCAGCCAGAGCATAAATAGGAACTGATTACAGCAGTAATGACAAAATAAAATGGCGAGGAGAATAAAATATTCAAATTAATAATATTCTTTTTCCTTCGCACGGCACAAACTGGCTCCGCTCGGCCTTTTGTCTTCGCCAAAGTGGATTAAACTCCCAGGAAAAAGAGATTTCCACCGAAGGAACAAGCAGGGATCCGGCTGCAGTTCGGGTTTTTTGCAATAAAATTGAGCAGGAAATTTCTTCTTTTTTTTTTTTTAATGCTCGGAGGTCTCCCCTGTAAAAAGGGGTCTGGAAAACATCAGCAGCTCCCAGTAAAACGCAGGAATTTTGGTGGTGATGCTGAAATTCCCGAAGAGTTCAAGGAACCTTTTCAGCAAATCCTTGCAAGGTAGCACAGAACAGAATCACGGAATGGGTTGGGTTGGAAGGAACCTTAAATCCCATCCCAACCTCTGCAGGGACACCTTCCACGATCCCAGGGTGCTCCAAGCCCCTCCAACACTTGGATATTTCCAGGGATGTCTCAAGCACAGGCACCCGGACAAATATTTCCACCTACACCTCATTTTTGCACCTCGAGGATCCAGGAAAAGCTGGGCCCCAAGGCAAAGCTTTCCAAGGATTTTGGAATCACAGAGCCTGTGCTCGTCCTCATCCAGGCATCTGAAAATTCCAAATGGATGTTCCTACCTCCAAACCAGTTCCCAGACATGATTTTATCAACCCAGCTCTTTCAAACAGCAAGGAAAGGGAATTCTAGCACATTTTTCAGCTATTTAGGAGGATGCCTTTGCACTTGAATACTCAAAATCATTAAAAACCAGCTCATTCTGTGCACACACCCCTCTCCTCATTAAAAATCCAAAGTGGGGCGTTGACGCTTCACCTGGTGAAATCTACCCCGGGACAGCTTAAAAAAAAAACAAAAAACCAAAAGATCCTCCTAAAATACACTTGTTCAAAGGTGAGGCATCACCAAGAGACCCAAACCGAAGGAGATCCTTCATTAAACTCCTAATTAAGCGCCCGGCACCGAGGTGCTTGGCCCGTGAGTGCCGGAGGGGGTGCGGAAGGGCTCACGGACCCCGCGGGGGGCTCCAGCGGGACGGACACACAGCGACACCGGGGGGACAGGGATTCTCTCCCAAGGAAGCAAAGGGTGCTTACGCAGCTATGGAAATGTTGGCCGCGGACATGGGGCTCACTTCGGCCACTTCCTTGGCCTTCTGCAGGGCCAGCTTCTGGTTGGTGGCTTCCTCCATCTCCTCCTCGTCCTGGGGCACAAAAGCGGGAGAAGTCAGGGAATAAAATCACGGGATAACAACAAGCAGAGCTCCCCAGGGCCTGAGGCGGGGTGGCTGCCACTGCCGGGCTGCGAGGACGCGGGAATTTTGACCCGGGGCGGATTTCCTCGCGAGGAGCCCCAGGTTTGGCGCAAGTTGGGGCGAGAAAGGCGAGGTTTGGTCAAGGGGGTTTTTCAGCCTCACAAAGCTGTCTTGGCTCCCCCGCGTCTCGTCTCAGCACGCGGCACTGGGGGAGGAGACTCTGAGGGAGCAGGGAGGGACCTGAGCAGGAATGTGACAATTCCAGGTGGGACAATCCCCCATTTACGCCAGAGCTGTGTGGGATAACCCTCTAAAGCCATTGTCCTGCTGAGGTGCAGGGACAGGCTCCTAAACCCGCCCTCACCTCCGGCCAAGGGGACTCTTCTGAAGCAACAACAGAAAACGATGGATTTGGGACTGGTCCTGCTCCCCTCAGCTTCACCCCAGATATTCCCACCCACCTCAGATCCCCGAGGACTCACAAAACAAAAATGAACCGTGTTAGATGTGGTTTGAGGAGCAAAGCAGGGTTGTGTCCCTGCTTCCTGCATATCCCTGGATCACGGGGATTTTTAACCTCTGTGCCTGCAGAGTGTAACTGGGGTTTCTCTCTTCCTACCCAGCACGAAAAGCATCACTAAAATTCAAAATACAGCATCTTAAACATCGAGGCGAGAGCAAAAAATCCAGCCTCGTTCCCTTTCCATGGTCATCAAGGGTCAACCTCCCTGGAATTTTCTACCCAAAATAAAGTCAAATCATGGCAGGGCAAGCATAGAGCTCTGATGGCAATGCCAGGACGTCACAAATCCAGGGAAAAACCACACTGAGAGCAGTCACAGCCTCCTCTTCAAACGTTATGGGATGCCTCAGGTCTGCCTCTGCTCTCCCAGAGTGATGCTGGAAGGGGTCAGGATTAAAATAATGGAAGCAGCTTTGGAAGAGGAAATTACAGAGATTTATCCACCCTGAATACCATCTGCATAAACAGCTCCTCGCTCTGCCCTTGGTGGTATTTGCTTCAACTGAACTCATTTGGAAACTGTTTTCCTTCTCTCCTTCAGCAGGAAAAGTGAAAAAAAGAGATGGAAAATTGATTTTAAAAAATCGTTACTGTAGAAGTTTCTCCTTTTTTTTCCCCCCCCTTTGCAAATATTTGCAGGTCTATAACCAGGCCTGAATAAAAGAGCTGCTGAGCAATTACACAAAGTCAATATTTCCAGTACATTTCTCAAAGCTTTGGGAGCTTGCTGCAGATCAGGGGTGTTTGGTGTAACCCTGGCCCACAGCTCAGCCCCAGACACCCGTCCTGTCACCCTGGTGGGGTGGGAAAACAGCAAAGTGCCCACGGACCGGGATAAATTCAGCTTAATCAGAGAGGAAAAAGTTGTGGGGACAAGCAGAACAAGGAATTAATTCCACATTTCCCATCCCAGGTTTTGCCATCCCCAGGACGGCAGAGCTCCCTCCCACGGAACAAGGCTGGGACACACAAATGTTGTCACTCGGAGTGTCTGGAATACCCCTCGGCTGTCCCAGCTCCCAAATCCTTGTGCCCGCCCAGCTTTCCCCCCTGGACTCTGTGGGGTCGCTGCTCAGCAAGAACAGAACATCCCTGAGGGGCTCCAACACAAATCCCACAGCAGCTCCTGGGGAGAAAATTAACTGATCCCATCCCAATCCATCAACTGATCCCATCCCAATCCATCAACTGTTCCCATCCCAATCCAGCCCCCGTGAGGAAAATTAACTGTCCCCATCCCAATCCATTAACTGTCCCCATCCCAATCCATTAACTGATCCCATCCCAAACCACTGACTGTTCCCATTCCAATCCATTAACTGATCCCATCCCAATCCATTGACTGTTCCCATCCCAATCCATTAACTGATCCCATCCCAATCCATTGACTGTTCCCATCCCAATCCAT
>VXAZ01001518.1:795194-899030 GCA_013399875.1 Gymnorhina tibicen | reverse complement strand
GGCTGGGACACACAAATGTTGTCACTCGGAGTGTCTGGAATACCCCTCGGCTGTCCCAGCTCCCAAATCCTTGTGCCCGCCCAGCTTTCCCCCCTGGACTCTGTGGGGTCGCTGCTCAGCAAGAACAGAACATCCCTGAGGGGCTCCAACACAAATCCCACAGCAGCTCCTGGGGAGAAAATTAACTGATCCCATCCCAATCCATTAACTGTTCCCATCCCAATCCATCAACTGTTCCCATCCCAATCCAGCCCCCGTGAGGAAAATTAACTGTCCCCATCCCAATCCATTAATTGTCCCCATCCCAATCCATTAACTGTCTCCATCCCAATCCAGCTCCCGTGAGGAAAATTAACTGTCTCCATCCCAATCCATTAACTGTTCCCATCCCAATCCACTGTCTCCATCCCAATCCAGCCCCCGTGAGGAAAATTAACTGCTCCCATCCCAATCCAGCACAGATGTTATCCTCAAAATACAAGTTTTAAAAGGGATAAGGCCCCACTAAAAAACCTTTAAGGTTTTCCTTTATATCCCCCAGGTATATTCGAGTTATTTCTTCCTTTGAGGCGTCTCCAGCAGCCTTAAAACCAAAGGCTGCTGTTTTTTCTCTCTCTGCCCCTAAAGCAGCAGGTGCAGGTTTTAAAACCTCTTTCAGATTTGGGGCTCCTGCTCCGTCCTCCCGGGTGCCTCCGGAATTCTGCTGGGTTTGGCATCCTGAAGGAGCAGCAGAACGCAGCCATTCCCCACTCAGAACGAGCTCGGTCCTCAGCAGATGTTTGCTTTAGAACACTTTTAATATTTCTGTAGCTCCTTCCACACGGATATTGCAGATCGCTCCAGAAATTAATTAATTTTCTGCCTGATATTTAAAATTCCAACTCACGCTGGCTCAAACCCTCACCCCTATTTCACAGGGACAATGCAGATGAAGCTCTTGCCCATAAGGACATCCCTGTTTTATGTTCCCTTTCTGTTTTCTAGAGCTCTAAATCTTCATTTAAATCAATTTCTCATGTGGTAAAACCCATTTTTGGTACCACCCATCATTAACACTGAACTTTCTTTAATACAATTAATACATTCACCCAATTAATACATTCACCCAATTAACGTCTTTCCCCAGGGGAGCAGCAGGAGGGGGAGTTATGGATGTTCAACTCTTGGTTTG
Source organism: Gymnorhina tibicen (assembly GCA_013399875.1). Classification (NCBI taxonomy): domain Eukaryota; kingdom Metazoa; phylum Chordata; class Aves; order Passeriformes; family Artamidae; genus Gymnorhina; species Gymnorhina tibicen. The sequence goes on along the minus strand of VXAZ01001518.1, from coordinate 897,859 downwards.
GCCACTCCCTTCAGTCCAGAATTCCTGGGCATTCCTCAAGGATTTGATACAAATTTCTGTAAAATTCCCACATCCCTCGCACACGTTTTTATCCTGCCTTTTCAGGGACCACGGGCAGCGGACAGAGGTGAGAAAGCACTTCCTGCTTGAAGATATTTAGGAAAATAAAGCATCACTTGTGTGGTTTTACCCTCCAGTTCAGTGAGGATGAAGCGGGAGCTGCTTTCTGTCACCAGAGCCATTCTGGATGATCAGCAGAGAGATTTTAGAAGCAAATTTTGAATAAGTGAATGGAAAGAAAAACCTGTTGAAGCATTGAAAAAACCCTAAAAGTTAGGGAACCCTAACTAGGGATTCAGGAGAGCTCTCAGGAATCACCAAAAATGGGGTTGGCAGAGTTTGAGTCAGTGCAAGGCCAGAACAGGAAGAGCAGGAGAGGGACCTGGGAGCAGATTTTTTATAGATTGAAAGCAAAGGTGGTAATTCTTTATCTTTTTCCCCCAAAAATGAGTCACTCCTGAGCACTGGTGAGCTCTGTAACAGCCACGGGATGGCCGAGCTGCAGTTCAATATAGTCCCAGCTCTGGTAACTTCTCTTGCAGGTCACAAAGCCCAGAAATGGCCAAAATGCCACACAAAAAAAATCCCAAATCAGCATCCAGAAGCGGGGAGAGTTGAAATGTTCCGGTCCTGAGGCTGGGAAAATTTCCGTCTGCCCTAAACAGAGGCGCTTCCAACTGCTCCAGGTTTTCCCAATTACATCCAGCACTGATCTCAATTAATTTTACAGCAGAAATGTCAGGAAGCTCTCCCGGGACTGAACTCCTGAGTAACTTCCCTGGATCTCCGGGCCGTGCTTGGGGTTTGCACGATCGTACCCTACCCAGCAGTCAACCCCTCATTCCCCAGGCACCCGGGATTTCCTCCAATTTCATCTTTTCCCCTTTCTTCGGAGCGATTTGGGGAAGCTCAAAGGTTCCAGTCGCGAGGCTGGAAGGTTTTTTTTTGTCTGCCCCAAACAGAGGCGGTTTCAGTGGACGCAGGAATGTCCCACCTTACCTTGGTCAGCTCCTGGGCGTTGGCCAGGTTGTCCACGGCGATGGCCAAGAAGACGTTCAGGAGAGTGTCTGCGGGAGCAGCTCAGGAAAAACCCTTCCCTTTGGTGCCACCCCTCATCAACACTGACTTTTTTTTTTTAACACATGAATACAATCAAAGCCTTTTTTCCTAGGGGAGCAGCAGGAGGAGGGGGATTTATNATTAATTTTACAGCAGAAATGTCAGGAAGCTCTCCTGGGACTGAACTCCTGAGTAACTTCCCTGGATCTCCGGGCCGTGCTTGGGGTTTGCACGATCGTACCCTACCCAGCAGTCAACCCCTCATTCCCCAGGCACCCGGGATTTCCTCCAATTTCATCTTTTCCCCTTTCTTCGGAGCGATTTGGGGAAGCTCAAAGGTTCCAGTCGCGAGGCTGGAAGGTTTTTTTTTGTCTGCCCCAAACAGAGGCGGTTTCAGTGGATGCAGGAATGTCCCACCTTACCTTGGTCAGCTCCTGGGCGTTGGCCAGGTTGTCCACGGCGATGGCCAAGAAGACGTTCAGGAGAGTGTCTGCGGGAGCAGCTCAGGAAAAACCCTTCCTTTGGTGCCACCCCTCATCAACACTGACTTTTTTTTTAACACATGAATACAATCAAAGCCTTTTTTCCTAAGGGAGCAGCAGGAGGAGGGGGATTTATGGATGTTCAGCTCTTGGTTTGGTTTGGCCACTCCCTTCAAGTCCAGAATTTCTCGGCATTCCTCAAGGATTTGATATGAATTTCTATAAAATTATCCCTCACACATATTTTTATCCTCATTTCACAGGGGTGACAGATAAAGCTCAGAAACAGCAATTATTCCCCTCCTGCTGCCCCTCTTTTCCCCCTTGGTGTTTTATGGATGGACCCCTGGTTGCCACCGTTCCCAGCTCAGCCACCCCTGCCCGGAGCCGGCTCTGCAGGGGCTGGACACACATTTGTCCTCCCTGGCCCTGCAGTGTGGGACCTCCTGGTGCTCCCAGAGACACCACAGCCTCTGCTTTTCCACCCCTCCAGAAATGCCAGCCCAGAAATGCCCAGAAACGCGGATTTCAGCCTCATTTTCCCCTCCTGTTTAAAAGGACACCCAATGGGGCTGCAGGAAATTGGTCGCTTTAAGCCAAAATTTACATTTTTATATACACAGAGCTGTATAAAGGTGTGGAGTGCATGGAAAAATGAATCCCAGGTCACTGCGGCAGGGAGGAAACAATCCTGGCTTATCCCACTGGAGTCAGGATGACAGTGAGGGCACCCCAGACACCCCGAGCCCCCGAGCAGCACACTCAACCCTGGTAATGAGCTCTGCTGATAAAACAGCCCCTAAGCCCAGCCTAAACTGCACAGAGCCCGGCTAAACCAGTGCCCACGCCAGCTTAGGCCTCTCAGCAGAGCTCTGCATTCTCTCACTGAGACACAACCCAGGCCTGGAATTATTTATTCCTATTTTACTTTCATTTTTCCACCCAACGATTTCAGCTATTGCTGATTTTATTGTTGTTATTCCAGCCCTGTGGCTGTGAAATGGCCCCGGAATAGCCATAAATCAGCTGCCTTTGCACAGGGAAGGAGGGCAAGCAGAGCAAAACCACGGCAAAACCACCCTCCCAAGGAGAAAATGCGTTTGGTTCTCGCTTATCACCTGGGGACAGCAGAGGCGCTCATTGCAGAGCTCCTCCAAATGGGAACGTACATGGGAATGGTCCCTAAACCCAGAGAAAGCACTGAGGAGTTTTAGGAAACGAATCCAGGTATTTGTACGGGGCTCCAGGAGAGCTGGAGAGGGGCTGGGGACAAGGGATGGAGGGGCAGGACACAGGGAATGGCTTCCCACTGCCAGAGGGCAGGGATGGATGGGATATTGGGAAGGAATTGTTCCCTGGGAGGGTGGGCAGGCCCTGGCACAGGGTGCCCAGAGCAGCTGTGGCTGCCCCTGGATCCCTGGCAGTGCCCAAGGCCAGGCTGGACACTGGGGCTGGGAGCAGCCTGGGACAGTGGGAGCTGTCCCTGCCATGGCAGGGGTGGCACTTGGTGATCTTTGAGGTCCCTTCCAACCCAAACCATCCTGGGATTTTCTGCTGGGTTCACGTTCCCCTGCCTTGGGCTGTGGGTGGAAGGGTGAGGGCAGGACTGGGATGAGGATGGTGAGAGGGAGGAGCCAGAAATCCCTTGTGGGAGGGCAGGAAAAGCGAGGGCTGAGCTCCCAGGGTGCTGTCAGCCTGCAGGGAGATTTTGGGAATCCACGGCCTCAGGGCCCTTCCCGCTGTTTCCCATTCCTTCGAGGGCTGTCTGGAGGAGGGCCTGGTGACAGGTGGAGGAGCCAGGAGTGGTGCAGAGCTGATCCCCCTCTCCCAGACAGAAATCCCGGTGTCCCTGCAGCTCCACCCTGCCTCGGGTGCTCCAGAGCCTCATCCCACACCCACGGGTCAGGAGACTTCCCAAGGGACCAAAGCTGGCCCAAACCAGCGGCTCAGAGCCCCTCTGCTTTCCCTCTCCAGGGTTTTCCCAACCAGAATCCAGCCCAGGCTTCAGCAGCAGACATTCCCAGCTCTAACTCCCACTGCGGGAGTGTCTCCAGAGCCTGGGTGCCCGTCGGAGCTGGATTCATCCCTGTGGATGTTTCTGCATCCTCGCTGGCTGCCAAGCCCTGCAGGGCATAGGGTGCAGAGCCCTGGGGTTCCTCCAGCCAGGAGCCAGGATTTCTCCGTGTCATGGAGGATTTTTCCATCGGGAGATGATTCCTCTGGGACAGAGAGAGGTTTGGAATGTGATGCCCATCCCCTGCTCCTTCCTCCATCCCAGCAGGACAGCGAGGAACGGGTTGGGAGCACCTTGATCCCAGTGAACCCAGGGGATACAGAACAGGAAAAATGGTGCTGGAATCATCCCCCCTCCCACAAAGAGCCGGATTTTTCCTTTCCAAAGACATTAATTCCCCCTTTCCTTTAAGGTTGGGGGTTGAGGGCACTCCTGGGCTCCTGGTCTGTGCTGGGTGTTTGAGTTTCTTCCTCTGGGGTGCTTCCAACAGGCTGGAAACACTTCCAAGCCTCCTGCTCTGGGAATAAATGTCTGAGCAATAAACCTGTCTCCCTGCCCCTGCCTCCCACACGATGCTGGAAGTGGCTCATGTAGCACAAGCAACCCCTGGAAATGAAATTAATTCCTTTTTATCAGATCAGCCTGCCTTGATCCATTTCCAAGCAGACACAGTCTGGCAGACTTGGGAGCTTCTGCCCCCAGAAAGGTCCCTCGGTCCTTCCTGCAGAGCTGGAGGATTCCCTGATTTCTCCCAAACTCCAGGTTCAAGCTGTGTGACCTGGATGAGCCAGTGCCTGGAGCCAGGAGTCAGCTCCTGCCTTGAGGGCCAGGGAAGGGCAGCATCCTCCAGGCAGTTCCTGCTTTTCTCCTCAGGCTCCTCTGCAGTTTTTCTTGGAGTTTTTTTCCCTTTTTTTTTTTGCCTCAACATATGCCTCAATTTATCAATTAAGTGGATAACAGCGAATGCAGGCATGGTGTCATTTCCTGGAAAATGGGCCAAATCCTGTTGTTCCTTTGATCATAAAACTTTCATTAAAGGATTTCTGGTTCCACACAGACTCTCTGGAAATGGAGATCATAACATGAGACACTTCCCACTCAGAAAAACAAACTTTTCCTTGCCGTGACCCCTTGAAAAAGCAGATGGATTCAAAGAACCAAAAAAACGGGTTCAAAGAGGAAAGTGCAGTGAGGAGCAGCAGAATCCAGCACCACCCCACCTTTCTTCCTCAGGAAAAGGAATGATCACAGAGCCCCGAGCAGCTCTGGGAGGAGAAATGAGTCCCTCGGGTTTAAAAAGGGCAGGTTTTGCCAGCTGACCCCAAATCGCCCATCCCAGTTCTCCAGCGGGGTCTGACCCAGTGTCCCCAAACTCCTAAAAGGGGCCTCACCAAATGGCAAAGTCCCCACGGTGACAATAAACCCCCTCCCAGCAGAGGAACCCAGGCTCAGCATCCCAAAGGGCTCAGACTTTGATATGAGAAAATAAAATGAAGAAGAAAATAAAAGCAAAAAAGTCCAACTTAAGAAATGAAGTCTCAGTATTGCAGAATCCCAGAATGGTTTGGAAGGACCTTAAAGCTCATCTTGTTCCACCTCCACCATGGGCAGGGACACCTCCCACTGTCCCAGGTTGCCCCAAGCCCCATCCAGCCTAGCCTTGGGCACTGCCAGGGATCCAGGGGCAGCCACAGCTTCTCTTTAAAGAAGCTGGAAAACTCCAAAAGTTGGTGAAAGAAACCTCCCAGGATATTCCAGAAGGTTTTCTGAGTGTTGTTACTCTTTGTCAGCCAATTCTTCCCCCTCTCTCCGTGCCCACTGAACTCCACCTGCAGCAAACTCATCCCAACCTGCAGGATCCAGGGAGAATCCAAGAATCCCATCTGGCACATCCTCCTCCCTTCCTAAATGCTTCCAAGGAGCTCAGGCTGTGCCACCAGCACAGGGCTGTGGGCAAAGGGCATGGAAGAGGCACTGGAGATGTCTGGAAGAAGCCAGGAAAGCCAGCCCTGGATCACCTCAGCAGCAGGAGGGAAACAAGGCAGCTGCACCTGCCAGGATGTGATTTAGGGAAAAGGGGGATGAGATTTCCACTCTCCAAATCCCAAATCCATGACAGGGCCAGCAGGTTCCTCCTCTGGAACATCCCCTGCTCTTTCCCTGCTAATGAAAACCAAAGGACAAGGGAGAGCTCCCGTCGGAATTCAAGGTGAGGAAGGGAATTAATGCCCTGTTCCTCAAAAACGCCGGATCTGAGCTGCTCCGGGGTGAAAAGTCCTTCCCTCAGCTGCGCTGACAAACCTGATTCCAGCTTAATCTCATTTCCAAACGCCAAGCCCAGAGGATTTAGAGCTCTCCCTCCCTCCCTGCTCTCCACTGACCCAGTTTTCCAGAGCCTGGTGTTTCTGGAAGGGCCGTGCCGGCTGCCGTGAGGAGATGTCTGAGCATCGCTGCCGCGGCTCCGGGCACGGGAGAAATCCCGTGGAGACACTCGTGTGACGGGCACGGCTCCCACTGCCTGCTCTGCTCCTCTCTGTCTCTGCTCCTCATCCCAAAGGAGAGGATTCCAGCAAAGCCGAAGGGCTGGAGCGCTGCTGTGCCCCCCGTGGGCTCCGATGTCATCGGTGGCACCTTTTGTCACCTCTGCTCCAGCTGGAGCAGCCCGTTTCTGCAGGAAGTCTGCCTTCAGCCCCAGTATTTCCCCCAGTTCACCCCTCCCTTCCTCCTGCATCTCCCAGCCCAAACAGGACTCCCAGGAAAAGAGGAACGCTGGGACCGTAACCAGCGAGAAGGTCGGGAAATCCTCACGGGAGCTCCCGGGCAGAGCAGCAGCGCTGGGCGTTCTCATCCCACTTTGCGGTGATAGCATCCCACTTTGGGGTGATACCATCCCACTTTGGGGTGTTCTCATCCCACTTTGGGGTATAGCATCCCACTTTGGGGTGTTCTCATCCCACTCTGGGGTGATACCATCCCACTCTGGGGTGTTCTCATCCCACTTTGGGGTGTTCTCATCCCACTCTGGGGTGATGCCAGCCCACTCTGGGGCGTTCTCATCCCACTCTGCAGAACAAACAAAGCAGCCAGGGCTGCCTCGTCTCTGCCACAATTCCTGGGTTTCCTGGTTTAAGGATGCTCCCTCTGGCTCCACACGGCAGCCAGCAAACACAGAATCACAGAGTCAGCCACAGAATCAATCACAGAATCCCAGAATCAATCCCAGAATCAATCACAGAATCAACAAGGCTGGAAAAGATCTTTGAGATCGAGTCCAAGCTAGACCTGTCACCCCCTCGTCACCCAGAGCCACATCCAGTCTTTTCTTAAACACCTCCAGGGATGGGGACTCCAAACCTCCCTGGGCAGCCCGTTCCAGTGCCCAATCAACTCTTCCTGGGCAGAACCTCTCCCTGCTGTCCAGCCTAACCTTCCCCTGGTGCAGCTTGAGGCCATGGCCTCACACCAGAGCTGTTGTAGCTGCTGGCATTGTCACAGAGCATCGGCCACCACCGGGACAGGGACAGAGCCACCACAGCCCCTCTGCTCCCCTGGCTCTCCTCATCACACCCAGCTGCTCCCTCGGGGAGCTGCTTTGCTTGTTTGTGTACAAAATGTAAAATAAGATATAAAATACGCCCTCCCTTCCCAAATCCCACCCCGGTGTCCCTCTGTTCCTGCCTCCCTGGACCTCTGGGACGCACCACCCCCTTCCCCAGCAGATGCCCTGGGACATCTGGGGGGATGAAAGCTCCCAGATTCTTGTTACCCTCAGGAGATTTCCATCTCTCAGAATAAAAACCAGACATCTCATGTGCCAAGGCCAGAACACTCAACACTCCCAGAGCCTGAAACCCAAGATCCAGAATTAAATTTGAAGAATTATGTGGAGATGAGATAATTTGGGGCATTTGGGACAGCACAGCTGGTTAAGGTGCCCCAGACAAAGGCACCAAGAGAACGGAGCCTCATCTCCACCGTCATCCCCTCATCTCCACCAAGCCCATCTCAATCCTCCTGACTAAAAACAAACTCTTTGTGAAGATATTCAAGGTCCTGCCCTGACCTGTCCTCGATTCTTTCTCCCACAATCTAAATTATCACTTTAAAGAACATTTTCAAGGTAAAACATAACAATTAAAAGGAATTTTCCTTAAATTAGATTATAAACTGTTATGTTGCCCTAAGAAAAGCGACACCAAGTTGGACAACTCACCTTCAGCTCTCACCCCAAAGTGCTGTCACGGCAATAATTTGGTTTTTGAAGTATAAGGCTGTGAGAATTCAGGGAAAAGTGGGAATTTCCGGCAGCCTGGGAAGGACTGTGCCACCCAGGATGGCCATGGAAGGATACAGTTACCAAACAGGGTGAGGACGATGAAGTAGATGGAGGAGAACATCCCCGAGTGGACGCCGCCCTGCGACTCAATCCCGTGGTACATCACAGCGTTCCAGTCCTCCCCCGTCAGGATCTGCACGGCGAGAGCAGGGAGGGACAGGGAGAAAGGGTCACTCATGGGAAAAACAGCTCTGGGGGAGCCAAGCCATCCAGGAATGTCCCCAAGAAATGGAAGAGCACGTGGGGACACCAGGCACAGCATCACCAGATGGGTGAGGGAGGGATTGTCCCGCTCTGCTCTGGGCTGGGGCGGCCTCAGCTCCGGCGCTGGGGGAGTTCCGGGTGTCTCCGTATCAGAAAAAGACCCAAAGCTGTGAGGGAGTGTCCAAAGGAGGGACACGGGGACGGGGAAGGGTCTGCAGGGGCCCGTGAGGAGCAGCTGAGGGCACTGGGGTTGCTCAGCTGGAGCAGCCCGAGGGCAGAGCTCCCCGGGGGCTGCAGCCCCTCCCGAGGGGCAGCTCCGATCTCTGCCCTGGGACAGGGACAGCACCCAGGGAACGGCTGGGGCTGGGCCAGGGCAGGCTCAGGCTGGGATCAGGGAAAGGTTCTTCCCCCAGAGGGTGCTGGGCACTGCCCAGGCTCCCCAGGGAATGGGCACGGCCCCGAGGCTGCCAGAGCTCCAGGAGCGTTTGGGCAGCGCTGCCAGGGATGCCCAGGGTGGGGTTGTTGGGGCTGGGGTCGGACTGGGTGACCCTGCCCCTCTGGGTCACCTGCCCACTGACCACCCTGACCAGGGGCTCTCACACGGGAGGAGGAAACAAAATCCACGTTCTGACACTTCACTCCCAGCAAAATTTCTCTCTCCTCTCCCGTTCTAAGCCGTGCAGAGATCCCAGGTTCCACCAGTGCCGTGCAGGGCATTTCCCACAGCCCCAGGAAAACCCCAGGAAAGCCCCGAGCTCCCAGGGCAGTGCCAGCCCCTCTCGTGCCCTTCCTGCAGGCAGGGCTGGGTTTGCTCGGCTCCCCCAGCCCTCAGTCACTGTCCCCAGGAGTGACTGCGACAGGAGGAGCTCTGTCACCTCCTGCCACCCCTCCTCTGCTCCTCAGGGCTGGCAGAGCCTTCCTGCAGCCGGAATACGCGTGGACAGCGCTCCAGCTGCCAGGCACTGGGCACCACAGCCTCTGCAGGGGCTGCACACCACAAGTTCCCCTCCAGTTTTTTTCCAGGTTTAACCCAGAGGGTCAAAAATCCCAGGAAAAAAACCCCAAAGCAGAAGCAGCAACCTCTGTGTGTGAGCGAGGGCAGAGCAGGGGCCAGCCTGAAGGGGACTCTGACCCTCCCTGTCCTCGAGCAGGGACGAGCACAGAGCTGCACCTCGGATTATTCTCCCTAATTAACAAACACACGAATAAGAGGAGAACTGATCCGTGTAGGAGGCTCCGACAAGCCTTGCCACCCTAAGGGCTCGTTTTGCACCAGCCTGAATCGCCTGGCATTCCTTTCTTCGCCAGAAACTGTAACACAGCAACAATTCTGGGCACATCAGCACATCCTCTGCTGCCCTGGGAGAGTCAAACAACGGCCACTTGTAGTGCATTAAAACACAGGAGTGTGGAGACAGAATTCCTAAATAGGAAGCTGTCTTTGGGAAAAAGAAAAGGAAGGGTTTAGGGAAAAAAAAAAAAAAAAAAAAAGAAAAAAAAAAGGAAGATAAAAAGCCCAAAGCCTGATGTGTGCTGCAGTAATGGGGTTCCACGTGCACACAGAGTGCTTGGAACGACTGCAAATTCCAGCCTGCAAATTCCAGCCTGGTTGTCCTCAGATGCTGAGAGAGAGGAAATTCCTGGCTGCAGGGATGGTGCTGATGACAGCACTGGGCTCAGAGCGAGTCTAGACACAAGGACACCCAGTGCAGACACCAACTCCTCTCCCAAATGCAGAATGTGGCCTCAAATAATTCCAAATTATTGGATTAATTCCAGATTATTGGAGTAATTCCAAATTACTGGACTAATTCCAAATTATTGGATTCAGGGCCCAACACTGCTGGAGCTGCTCTGGGTTTGCAGCACAGAATATGAAACAGGGCTCTGGGCTTTCAAATCTGGCACCCATTGATGCAGAGTGTTCTCCACAAATGTGCATCCCCAGAATTCCCACGGATCCACAACTGCTCCTGCTTTCTGGGAATAGCCATAAGGTGATTTCTGATCACACAAACATTCATGGAAAGGGAAACCACTGGGAATTTTTCTATTCCCAAGCAGAAGAGCAGGATGTGCAGGTATCACAAAGTCCAGCAGGGTCTGGGTTTAAAATCCAGCTTTTGGATTATTTGGGAGTGGAACAAAAACTTCAAGGAAAAAGAGAAATGTTTCATGGGGCTTTTGCAGAGAGAGAAATAATCTAAACTAAGCCAGCCTGGGCAAGCTGAGGGTGATCCCTGAGGCCCTGGAAAGAGGAGCTGGTGACCCTCCACTGTCACCCATGAGCTGCAGGAATCACTGAAGGAATGAGGGAGCAGCCTCAAGGATCCGGGATCTGCTGGCTCCGTCCTCAAGCAGTAAATGAAATTCCTTCTGCTCTCTTAGGGATGCTGTAAGGAATTCTTGCTAAGGAGAGGGAAGGACGGCCCTGCCGAGGGAGACGCACAGGAAACGAGGATTTGGGATCAAGGCGAAGCCTTTTGATATTCCCTGGGCTCCAAACTGCTTCCAGCTGCCCCAAATGAACATTTTGAGTGCATCTCAAAAACCGAGGAGCCACCAGGTGATGGAATAAAGCAGCTGGCAAGGGCTGCTGGGAAATGTTAATGGAATAATGAGCATGTTACGGGTGGGAGAGGGAAAGGAACAGGACCAGGAGCAGGACTGTGCTGCTTCCAAGGGCTGGAGTGAAAGGGAGATGCCTGCATGAAGGCTACATCCCATCAGCTCCCTGCCACATCCCACAGACATCAACCCAAAGCCAGACATGGGCAGGGCTGAGCTCTGTTCCCATCCTGCCACTGCCACTCCTCGTTTTCGGCCGTCGCCTCTGCCCCCTGCCAGCCTGTGAGCATCTCCAGAGGAAATCAGGGAGCAGGGCACGTGTGCCTCACACAGAACTCTGCTCTGCAGAGGCTCTGTGCCCATGGGTGTTGTTTGCGTGTGTATTTTGCAGATTCACAGCTCACAGGGACTTCCTTGGGAGCCAGGAGCTGGAGATAAAGCTGTGATGCTCCTCAGAGGGAATTTAAGCCGAGTTCAGCCAGCTGCCAGGTGGACAAAACACATCCTGGGTGTCCAGTGACAGAACCAAGACCCAGCCAGGGCTGCTGGAACAAAAACAGGCTGAAGCAGATAGCAGGAGAGTTTGTTTGAGATTATTCTTACACGGAGAATCTCCAAAGGGGTCAGCGTGTGTGCAGGGTGTACCTAACTTTATTTTTCCAGCACACTGAATGCTGGCACTGAACGGTGCTGCTCTGCTCAGCCTGGCTGAGGTCGTGGAAGAAAAGCTTGGAAAGGAATCCCAGCCCCACAGTGAAGAAACACTGACCTGGAGTTTGCAGTTCAGGGAAGGAGTGGGGTGGAATGAGAGCAGAGGGTATCAAAAAGCCTCCAGGAGGCCACAGTTAAGCCAGGGCTGGTGGCTTTTGCTGGGTTTAATTCCTACCTCTGATATTCCAGACAAATGTCTTAAACCCAGGTGTCTTCCTTCACCCCACCGCCCCACAGTGCAGGGTGTTTATCTCAGCACCAGCAGGAAATGCTCCAGCTGAGCACTCCACGGGCAGCTCCAGTCCCAAAGCCAACCAAGGCCAACATTCCCACTGCTCACAGCCAGAGCTGCTCCCAGTATCGGCTCCGTGGCAGCACCTGGACGTGTCTCTGAGCCCTTCCTTTGATGAGCACCCAAATCAATCCCCCACGCTGGGCAATATCCTGTGAGGTGAGCACGGACCCTGCGTCCCACCAGGGCAGCCGCTCCTGCACAGCTCGCAGGACACGTTTTCCTCGAGATTCTTTTCCTGCCTTAATCCAGAAATCCTCATCACCCCCATTCCCTTCCTTTTCATCTCCTTTTCGGGTCGTGGCACTGAAATACATCAGCCAAACCTTGCTGAGATCTGGGGAGGTTTGGATCTGGGGGGGAGCCCACCCTGTGCAGGACAAGGCTGGAAACGCTGGATCTGTGAGGGCCACCCGCACCTGGAGCAGGAGCAGCAGCCCCAGCTCTCTGCCAAAACACCTGAAATCACTGGTTTAAAATTACTTTAAATCATTTGAAATTATCTTAAACCATTTTAAATTCTTGGTTTTAAAAAAAGACAGGTAGAAAACAGCCGCAAAATTCAGCTTTTAAATCCAAGCATTGCATCTGCCAGAGCTGCAACTCCCTGGGCAGGGGCTGGAGAACACAAAGGGCACACAGGGACGTGGCACAGCCTGGGCACACAGGGGTTTTAATTCAGCACAGAAATATCTGGTTCATCAGGTCTTTTTCCTCCTAGCAATAAATCTTTTGTTCTCCTTTTCCTTAATACCACAGCTTTGATTTTTAATTTGATTTTTAATGATGCATGGATTGGTCAGCGAAGTAGAACACAGGAGAAGGAAGGGCTTCCCCTTTCCTAAATTCCCCAGGTTTTTGGGGACTTCTTTGCCCTCCCCAAGCAGGAAGAAATGCCCAGGAATTTCAGCTCTAGCACTGCCCCAGGACAAGGCATGGCTTTACCTGGAAGACTGTGAGGATGGCAGCAGGGAAGGTATCGAAATTGGTGGTTGGAGTTTCATCTTGGAAATTGAACCTGGGGAGAAGGGAGAAATCAAAACCAGAGTGGGGAGGGACGAGCAGCTCCAGGCAGCCTTGGAATACCCTTTAACACCCCATAAACCGAGGCAGGGAGCACCATTTGTTCCACCTGGCTGCAACACCCCAGGCGAGCTCAGTGGGGAACATCTCAGAAGGTGTTTAAGAAAACCATCAGCAAAAACTCAATTTCATTCCCAGAGAAAATCCCGATGCTTTGAAAATTCATTTCCACCCCCAATTAAAAGGAACAATCAAAATCTCCAACAATTCTGCAGAACGAACCATTCCAAGAAGTTTTCATCCTCAAGTGTGTAAAAGCCCAAATTGAAATTCCCCTCTTTGTGGATAATTTCTTTTTCATCTTTTAGAGATAAAATAGGGATTGACTGGGAAAATCAAAGACCAAACAATTATTTCATTATTTCAGTTCAGAACCGATGCTGGAGTTTAAATAACACTGTGATGGTTCCTGCTGCAAAATCCACCACAGCTGGCGTTTCTAATGGGAATAACCAGATCCAACAAAACTGTGTTTTCCAGCAGGAAAATATTCCAAGTGGATAAATAGAGTGGCACTCTGGTTAGCAGGGAAAGAACCAGGACAAAAAGTGCTGCCTTCCCCAAGCCCTGTTTCAGCTCTGGGTGTGCTGAGGGCCATGGGGTGATGGAGGAGCTTTGAACTGGGGACATTCCTCCTTAGGGAAGGATTCAGCTCCAGGGAAAGCACCAGAACAGGAATTATTTCCCTATCCCTAGCCCTGAAATCAGGGATGTGGACACTTCCAAAGATCCCTCGGACTTACTGTCCTCCGAAGAGCTGCATCCCCAGCAGGGCGAAGACCACGATGAACAGGAACAGCAGGAAAAGCAAACTGATGATGGATTTCATGGAGTTCAGCAAGGACACCACCAGATTCCTCAGGGAATTCCAGTACCTGCGGGGGAGATCAGAGCAGCCAGGGGAGAACATGAGTGGGGAAGAGCTTTTGGGGAGAAATTCATAGGAATTATTTTCAAAGGAACAAGGGGAAACGGCCTCAAGTTGCACCAGGGGAGGTTGAGGTCGGACATTTTTCATGGAAAGGGTGGGCAGGCATTGGAAAAAGCTGCCCAGGGCAGTGGGGGAGCCCCCATCTGTCCTGGGTTACAGTGTATTCTATCACCATGAGCTGTTGGAACCAGGTACAGCGATGTTCCTTGCCTCCTCCCTCCGGACCATCTCCTGTTAATGGCCCATCAGTGCCGTGCCCCATGACTCACCATCCCATGGGGAGATGCTCCGCCCAGGGGGAAGGAGCCAAGCATTCCCACCTGGATAAAATCTGGGGCCTGGAACAGCACAAGCAGCCTTACCTCCTGGGATCCCAGAGGACAAGTTCTACACCACTGGACTTTCCAAAGAAGACCAGACCCTCCTACAACACTGCTGGACCTTCAGAGGAAGACCAGACCCTCAACAGAACCATCACTCCAAAAGGACTGCAGTCACCATCTGATTGGACTGTTACCAACCCCCCGATTATCAGGGGGTCAGGTTTGGGCTCTGACCTTGTCAGTGGGTTGGTTTTTTTGCGCTACTGCATTTATTTTATTTTTCCTGTTAAATTGTATTTCTGGCTTGGAGTCTCTCACTAGTTTGCTTTCAAACTAGCACACCATCCCTGCTGGGATTCAGAGGAGGTGGCACTTGGGGACATGGTGAGTTTGGGCACTGGGGTCATGCAGGATTCCCCTTGGGAGCTGCAGGGACCTGGCTCAACTCAACCAACTCACCTCAACCAACTCTATCAACTCAACTCCGTTGTGTCGGGTGAAAAACCCACGGAACCGGGGCAGGGGAACTTCAGCAGCAGCAGCTTGGGAATGTCCTGAGAAGGGGCAGAGCCCTCTTGGTTGGTTTGCGGAGTTAAACCTCCCAAGGAGCGAGCAGTAACGAGAGGGAGCGGCCTCAGGTTGTCCCAGACAGATTTAGGCTGGGTTTTGGGAAACATTTCCTCCCTAAGAGGGCTGGCAAGCCCTGGCCAGGCTGCCCAGGGAGTGGTGGGCTCACAATCCCTGCAGGGGTTTAAAAAGCTGCAGATGTGGCACCTGGGGACACGGGGGAGTGGTGGCCCTAGAAACACTGGTTGGACCCGATGGTCTTGAGGGTCTTTTCCAACCTAAATAATTCCCACATTCATCCCTTTATTGTGCTGACCGCAACCAGTGGTCAAAACTCACCAAAATAAAATCAGAACTTGCAAAAAGGTCCAAAATTTTCACAAAGGACAGCAACCAGCAACAGCAAATCTCAGCAGCTCCGGGTAAAATGAACTGGTGATAATTTAATTGCTCTGAATTTGCTGCAAACCCAGGGGTTTTCCCCGCACGAAATCAGTGCAAAGGTAAATCACAGCAACGTTTTTGGTGCAGGTACCCACCTGTTCTGCTGGACATTTACAGAAATTAACACTTCCCCCTGTTTGTCCCACAGCACAACAGTGCCACGCACAGACCCGGGAACTGAATAATAATTAGCCATAAACAATTAGCAGGTGCAAATCAGCCCCACAGAGCTACAAGGCTCGCTCCTGATTACTTCAAATGTTTTGCTCGAATTTTCTTTATCTATTTGAGATGGCTGGGGTGTTTTTGGAGGGAGGGGCTGTTCCTCCTCCTGTTACTTCAAGAATTCAGGGAGCGATGGGAAGAAGGGAGGACTGAGGAGCAGTGGTGTAAAAAATAAGGTGGAAAACAACAGCAGGAGCTAAATTTGTCACCAATTTCCACGGGACACCTTAGAAATCCTGCAGAAACGGCTCGGGATGGGTTTGGAAGGGGCACAGGAGGTGTTTGCTAATGCCAGCACATGTGAACTCAAGGCAGGGGCACGGAAACAACGGGAAAGCTGTGGCAGCCTGAGTGAAAATTCCACCTCAGAGCCTCCAGGCCAAAAAGCTCTGGCATCCCCAGCCCGGGCAGCAGGAACACATCTCAGATCTGTGTCAACACGGCTCAGCCCCGGGATTAGCACCCAGCAATCCCCACGGAAGCTGCTTTTCCAGAGCCTAAATACTTAAGGAATTGTCAGCAGATCAGTGGGGACGATGGTGGGACTGAGGAAGTAAATAAAACTTGGGGTTTTTATCACAAAATACAAGTGATAGCACGAGGTTTTTGTTTTAAACAAGCTTAAAGATAAAGCAGAGAAGGACCTTGTCCTGTCAGCCCACTGAGGAACCACGGGCAGACAAACCTGCACGTGAGGCTGGGGACAGAAAGGGCTGTTTAAAATTCCTTGTGGATGCAAATCCAGGCGCAGGAACTCCCAAAATTCCCAAGTACCCCACCACGGAAAGGGGAAATCTGCATCTGCAGCTTTAATCTGCTCCCGTCTCCAAGTGCAGACCTTGGAGGTTGGGACAGGCAGGGTTTTGTGCCAGGGCGTTGGGGCATTGTCTTTTTGGATTATTTGTAACTTTTTAGCAATTTAACTATGAATTCACAGTTGATAAACGTGGAAAGCACTCCTCGTGGCCCTGGGGCTGGTGGCACAGATGTCCTGGGGCGCTCCAAGTCCTGCTGGGAGCTGCACTTACTTTGTCACCTTGAAAATCCTCAGTAGGCGCAGGGCTCTCAGGACGCTGATGCCAAAGGAGGTTC
Organism: Gymnorhina tibicen; assembly: GCA_013399875.1. Taxonomy (NCBI): domain Eukaryota; kingdom Metazoa; phylum Chordata; class Aves; order Passeriformes; family Artamidae; genus Gymnorhina; species Gymnorhina tibicen. Next base: position 881,468 of record VXAZ01001518.1, on the reverse strand, counting down.
CCGGCTTCACTGCAGCCCAAATGACCTCGAAAATGCTGCCCACGATGACCTGCAAGGAGAGACCACTTCAGAGAGGGCACGGCTTGTGCCGAGCTCCCTGTGGGGCTTCCAGAGAGGCTCGGGAGAGCTCAGGAATCACAGCTCTCATAAAAACTTCAGGAGAATCCTACATTAGCCAGGAGAACTGGAAAACCTCATCCCGACTTTCTCCATCGCAGTCTGCCCATACCCAGTGATTTTTTACACAGACAGGAGCTTGTTGCTTTCTTCTCGACCTTAAAACACCTTTTTTTGAAGGACGCCGTGATTTTTGATCGTATTTTTTAACGCTGGCTCAACTGCAAATGCCAACAGTTCATTTTCCCACCCCACACAACCTGCAGAGGTGCAGGGGGGGCATCGCCCCATCCTCCCCTTCCCACCAGAAGGACTAAACCTCCTCATCTACAGCAGATCAGCAGCTCTGGGTATGATCTACCAGAACCTTCCGGCAGCTGAGAGTCTTTAGGAGAGCAATTAAAGCAATAATGGTGATGAGATCCTTCAAAGCCTCTGGCACACAGATCCCATCATCTGCCTGGCCCTCAGCCTCGGGGCACTGAAAAAACTGTCCCGAATCAAGGCGGGTTTGTAAAGTTTTGGTTTGGCTCGTTGGTTTAAGGATGGCAGAGGATTCACCTCAAGCAAGGAAAAAAATCCTCTCAGAAATCCTTCCTTAGGAAAAGGACAAACAGGGATGGGTTAAGCACAGCCGGGAAGGACAATTAAACCCACACAGGTCTCTGCAGAGTTAATAGGATCAAACAGTTCCCCTGCCAACTGCTGGCATTATTCACATTAACCCAACACCTCTGAGCTCCCACTGCCCGCGGGCCCCGCCGTGAGCACCAGTTCCGAACTGGTTATCACCAGAGCCCAGCTGGTTTGCACCGTGGGAGGGAGGATCAATGAGGGGAGCAGGGCTGGGAGCCCCTTTCATGGACAGGGACTTGGATGTCTTTGAAAATTCCAGCGCTGCTCAACTGCCCTGCGACACACGCTGTGTGCCCTGAGCTCCCAGAAAGCACAGAGGGAAAGGGAGATCCACAGCAGCTGAGAATTCCACTGCCTCCCATCTGAAGAAGGAGGAACTAAAGCTTCTCTCCCACCACTGGGAATCCCTCATGAATCAGCGAAAACCTTTCCTCGGCCCCTCCACATCACGCTGGTAATTAATTTTCCTCAGCAGGCCCTCCTGGGAGCGTGTTCCACACCAGACCCCGCTGGGCTGGGGCTCCCCAGGCTGATGTTGCTCCGATTTGTCATCTCGATGGTTTGTCAGACAACACCGGGCACAGCTCTCTGTGATGTTCCAGTGCTGCATTCATTCTGGGGGCTGGAAGGTGGGTGAGGGAGGGAAAAAACACAGGCAGAAGGAGAACCCCTATGGAGTCTCTGGAGGAGGAAGCATTAGCAACAGATCAGCAGCTTTCCCTCGTGGGAAACCCTCGGCAAAGCTCGCTGCCAGTGCTGCACACCCCACAGAGCTCAGAGATCTCGGGGGTTCAGCTTTTGCGCTGTGCAAGCTCCTGAATCACCTGTCCCTGACAAATTCCTGCTGTGGAAGGAGCATCCTGGATACAGGGATCCAAGGAAACTGGCAGCTCAGAGCCCGCCCAGTGCAGGATACCAACCTCCTGTCAGTCACAAGGCAGTGACACCCCTGATGGACCATCTGTGGACAGCCTGGGTCAGGGCACTGTCCCTCAGGCAGTGCAGGACAACCCATCCCAACCCTCTGAGCCACCACAGCTGCCAGGACACCCCCAGGGACAGAGCCCCACACTTGGGACAGGCTCGTGCAACACCTTGGGACATGGGTGGGTGATTTAATCTGTTTACTCTGAGCTTTGCCGCTGTCACAGCCAAAAAGAGAATAAGCTGGCTCTGCTCAGAGCCTTGGATTTAGGAGGGTCACTCACTGGAGGTGACAACACCTCCTCCTCCCTTGTGGGAGCAGAGGGATTTTGCTCGGTGAGGGAGAAGAGTCGCTCCTTTTGGCAGACAAAAACTAGAAACAACAGAGGGTGTCAGAGCAGGGCTGGGTGAGGAGTACAACGCCCTGCCCCACTCTCCCTTTGCCCGTGGCTGCATCCAAAGCTCCACATCTGGATTGTTCCAGCAGCCCAAGCCCTGCTCAGCCCACGCTGGAGATAAGAGAGGCCGAGTTCTCCTCTGCGAGCACAGATTAGCGCTAATAGCTTTTAATGAATAAATTAACACCCGCACGCGGGGCTCTTTGTCAGGTGGAGCCAAACCCAGCCCCGCTGTTCACACCAGAGCTGCAGTTTGAGCCTGGACTCCTGCACTGAAAGAATCTGAATTATTGCCCTGCTGCCACCTCACAGGTGCTCACTCTTCTGCTCCTGGTGGCGTCTGAAAAGCTCTGCCCGTGTGACTCGAGGTGAAGGCTGCTCAGTGGGTGGCAGGGGACGTGAGCAGGAAGATGTGTGGGGGATTTGGGTTTTTTCTGCCTTTCAATCCCCTGATTGGAATGGGAGGGAGAGAATCTCCCGGCAGTCGGAGCGCTCTGGGGTGCTGATGCTGCGAACAACCCGGGGCTGCAGGAAATGAAATCCCCCAGCTGTCACATCCCTTCCAAAAGGAGGATAACGAGGGAAGCTTAATGCATTTCGCTACTGCTAATTTACACAGGGACTGCTCCCCGCGGGAGACACTCCCAGCGCCACTTCCCGTGGATTTCCATACTCATCCTTAAACGCCCGGCTCCTGAATGACGGGAGAGACACCTGCTTTTCCCAGGGAGGTTTTTCAAGGACAGGGAGTGACAGGACAGAGGTTTCCCGCTGCCAGAGAGCAGGGTTAGATGGGATACTGGGGAGGAATTCTTCCCTGTGAGGGGTTGGAATGGAATTCCAAGACAAGCTGTGGCTGCCCCATCCCTGGAAGTGTCCAAGGCCAGGTTGGAGCAGCCTGGGACAGTAGAAAATGTCCCTGCCCATGGCAGGGGGTAGAAATGAGATGATTTTAAGGTGCCTTCCACCCCAAACCATCCCGTGATTGATTCATCACCCAGCTGAACGTGACTCACCCCGAAGTCGAAGCAGTTGAACGAAGAGTGGAAGTAATTCCTTGGCCCCAGCCCGTACATCTTCAGAGACATCTCAGTGAGGAACAGCCCCAGAAAAACAAACTCTGCGAAATCTGGGAACAGGAAAAGAGATTCAGTTAATCCATGAGCCCTTGGCGGGCAGAGCTCTTCACGTGGGGATCTTTTTGTTCCTTTTTCCACAGCACCGAGGGCCTCCTGGCAGAAGAAAATCCCCGTGCAATGGCAAACAGGACCCGGGCACAGTTTGGCACCACGATTTCTGTGTGTCCGTGAGCTGTGTGCAGCCTCAAGAGCTTCCCCTGTACTCTTGGGTGGGGGCAGGAGCATTAAGTAACATTCTCATCGTCTCCATAAAGGAATTTCAAAGGACAGCCCCGGATCTGGTATTTTCAAAGGTCAAATTTAATTGCGAAGATGTTTTGGGACTTCTGCGCTTGCAAGAGATGGAGATTTTTGGGTGTGGGGTGTAAGTTTCTGTGACATCCTCTGATGATAAAAATACCTCCTTACCCAACAGAAGTGCTGACTCTGAGGGCTCACATTCAGAGGTGTTGTGTCTCCTGTTACCACATTTATTTTTATTATGCCTTTATAGCCCTGTAATTATGGAAGAGCCCATTCTGGTTCCTTTTCCTTCGCATATCCCAGGCTGGGAAGCTTTTGATGGGAAAATTTATCATCTATGATGAAACAAAGGGCAGAAGGAGCAGAGCTGGAGGCTTCAATTTCTGCATCAAGTTTTGAGGACTTGAAGCTCCAGCGAACGCTGCCTTTGGCATTTGAAGTTTGGATCTGGAGGCAACAGCAAGAGTGAAATGTTAAAAACAAAAAAAAAAACCCCAAAAAAAGGCAAAACCCACCTACACTACCAAGAAAAACCAAACAGCAGAAGGCAAACCTCTCTCTCTACAGAAAAGATGAGGAAAAGAATCAAACCTCCAAAGGTGGGGATTAATCACCTCGTTTAGTGCAGCACAGGAGGTTCTCAGAGGCTGCAGCAGCACAGATGCCACAAGAAAGTCTCCTGTAATTTCAGTTTTATGATTCCAGGAACGATAAAGAGGAGATGGTGCCAAGCTTCACCCAGAGGTGCACAGAGACAAACAAGGGGCACCAGATATGAGGAAAATTCCAGCTGGATAATCCTGGATTCCAGGTGCTTTGCACTCTGGGGCAGCTCCAATCTCTGCCCTGGGACAGGGACAGCACCCAGGGAGCGGCTGGAGCTGGGCCAGGGCAGGCTCAGGCTGGAGAGCAGGGAAAGGTTCTTCCCCCAGAGGGGGCTGGGCACTGCCCAGGCTCCCCAGGGAATGGGCACGGCCCCGAGGCTGCCAGAGCTCCAGGAGCGTTTGGGCAGCGCTGCCAGGGATGCCCAGGGTGGGGTTGTTGGGGTGTCTGGGCAGGGCCAGGGGTGGGTCTGGGTGATCCTTGGGGATTCCTTCCAGCTCGGGATATTCCAGGATTCTCTGACCTCCTGCAATCTGCAGCTTCAGCTGAGTGTGGAGAGAGACAGAGGAGGGAATGAGGGTCCTTCCCACCTGCCTGGATTTCCATTCCCAGCACATTCACGTGGAGTGAGCACAGCTGGCCCAGGTCCATCCTGTCCTGCTGGGAGGCTTTGAAAAGCCTCTTTGGAAATGGCTTGAAAAATGCAGCTTCAATCACCCAAAAAATAAAAAGGGGTTTTAAATTTTAAACGAAAGCCAGTCATGAAACACCACGGGCATAAAGTTCCCTGAAATCCAGGAAGCAATAATGAGATGAGAGAGGTTTTATTAACACCTTAGTGAGGAGCCTGCAAAAGGACACTTGGTGCCAACATTTGCAAAAGGGGAGGAAATTTCAGGCGAGTTTTAATTATCCCGTGTGAGCTGCTCTCCTTGAAAACACGAGCAAGATCATTAAAGGAGACTGTGGAGGGCAACGTGCTGCCAGCTGAGGAGTAAGAGGACAAAACCTGAGATCCAAAGCCTTTTTCCTAGGAAGAGGCAGGCTCCACCCTCTGCATCTCAGCGCTCAGGGAAGAGCAGGGGCACAGGAAGGAGCAACACAGCTCCCTTGAGCTTGGAGCTTTTGAGGAGAAGGAAGGAGCAGCACAGCTCCCTGTCACCTTGAGCTTGGAGCTTTTGAGGAGAAGGAAGGAGCAGCACAGCTCCCTCTCATCTTGAGCTTGGAGCTTTTGAGGAGAAGCCTCTTCACACCTGCCCAAGCTGCAGCTTTCCTCTCTTTTCTGACCGGAGGTGCAAGGACTCGGTGAGGAAACCGCTGTCTCCAGCACCACGGCTCCCAGAGCAGGGAGTTACCCATAATCATGCTGGGAATCCATCTGACCTCCCACCTGCAGAGCTGCCTCCAGCCCTGGGACCAGCAGGAGGACCTGGAGCTGCTGGAGAGAGTCCAGAGCAAACCACGGAGCTGCTCCCAGGGCCGGAGCCCCTCTGGAGCCAGGCTGGGAGAGCTGAGGGTGCTCACCTGGAGAGGAGAAGGCTCCAGGGAGAGCTCAGAGCCCCTTCCAGGGCCTAAAGGGGCTCCAGGAACTTTGGTTTCACACTCAGCAGCTGGTGCTTATCAGAACGACTTCCAGGGGAAGTCTCCTTATCCCAAGGATTGATACCCAGCCAATGCTTTGAAACCTCGTTTAATCAGCTGGTAAAATCATAGGGAGAGGTTGTGGATCCTCCAGGAAGCAATGCACAGCCCCCAGCTGTGTCTTATCTCTGGCAGGGTGATTCTCATCCTCTTATCTCTGCCCCAGCCTCACCTGTCAGAGCCACACCTCAGGTCCCCCCCAGATCCTTCTACAGAACAACAAAAATCCTCAGTGGTGGTTTTTAACTGCAAATTTGCACCAACAGACCTCAGGACACTTTGCCAAGATAATCACCATCATCCCAAAGGAGTAATAAAGGAGGAAGAAACCGAGGATTAATGTTCAGTCACTGCTCCAGCAGGAGGCTGAACAAACCCCGGGCACCAGCAGGTGCAAGGTGTCACCAGCAGACTGACACATCCTGCAAATCCAGAATATCACATGAGGAAAAAACCTAGAAAGCTGGCCAAACAGAATCAAGAAATATTTGATTCTATTAAAAACAATAAAATATAAAACCCAGGAAACGTTTAAAACTCAGAGCATCTAAAAACCGACTTCCTTCTGCTGCTCTTGCAAGAGCCACCCTTGGCCTTTCCCAGCTGATGAATTCCAGCTCAGAGCCCAGAACTGGCAGCAAGAGCTGAGTCTCAGCAGGTAGCAGATGCTACAAATCACAGCCCAGGGAGGCTGGGAGGGAGGGAAGTGAAACCCAGAGCCTGAACTCCTTGGGCAGAAGGAACCGGCTCCCTGAAGAGGCTGCTGCACCCGACACACGAGTCCTTCTCAGAATAAATAATTGAAAATGCAATTTTGTTGTTTGGGCCTCCTGGTATTCAAACCTCACCTAATTTCATTTGCCTTAATCAAAAGCATTTTGTGATGTGATTTAAGGAGGGAAAGTTTGATACAAACACTCTTATTTCATTTCCAAGCTGTGCTGTTGGCAAAGGCCGTGCAAGCATCCCTTCACCCCACACTTTTAAATTAGGTATTAATTTGAGCTACCAGCTCCTTTTTGTCAATCACCCACGGATTAATTCCATTTCTGCCCCATCTCCCAGCCCGGTGCCATCAGAGGCAGGTGCTGAGCCTGACACTTCCCTCTCCTCACTCCCCTCTCACATTGAGCCGAGCAGGAGAACCTCGGCAGGGCAAAACCTCCCCTTTTTTGCCCAAGAAGATGTGAAATGCTCAGCAGGCGGAGATAAATATGCTCCAGAAAGCCTTTTCCTGCACGTTGATATCCAGAGGGAGCTGGGTCTTCACTTCCAAGGCAACAACAGCACCAAAAAAAGGCCAAATTGCCCCAAACACGAGCATTGGGCAGGGAAGAGGCTCTCAGGCCATAACGGCCCAAATGCTTTGTTCAAATCCTGGATTTATCAGAAGGGAGACGTTGTGGATTTGGGGCTTAGAACCACATAAATTAAGGGGCTGGTAAGGATCCCTGCAGGATTTGCTGGAGAAAGGAGAGAGCTTGGGAAGGGCAGGCCCCAAGTGCCGAAACCTCCTCCCCACGGTCCCCAAAACCCATCCCACAGATCCCGAGAGCTCTGGTCCCAACTTCACCCCACAGCTTTAGCCAGAGGGAGAGGAGAGCACCCCCAGCCCCATCCCTGGGCCCTCAGCTGAAAATTCACCTTTGCTGTGCCCCCAGGATGGATTCTGAGGGACCTCAGCTGAAAATTCACCTTTGCTGTGAACCCAGGATGGATTCTGAAGGGCCCTCAGCTGAAAATTCACCTTTGCTGTGCCCCCAGGATGGATTCTGAAGGACCCCCAGCTGAAAATTCACCTTTGCTGTGCCCCCAGGATGGATTCTGAGGGACCCTCAGCTGAAAATTCACCTTTGCTGTGCCCCCAGGATGGATTCTGAAGGGCCCTCAGCTGAAAATTCACCTTTGCTGTGCCCCCAGGATGGATTCTGAGGGACCCTCAGCTGAAAATTCACCTTTGCTGTGTGCCCAGGACGGATTCTGAGGGACCCTCAGCTGAAAATTCACCTTTGCTGTGCCCCCAGGATGGATTCTGAGGGACCCTCAGCTGAAAATTCACCTTTGCTGCTACCAGACCTCAGTGAGATGCCATTCTGGAGTTGGTTTCTGACAGAAATCTCTTCTTTCTCAGAATATTGGCAGTGGTGGAAATGAACATGAAGAGATGATAATAAAATCATGAAATACGTGCACGAAATCTATTCTTTTACAGGCAACTGCAGCTTATTTAAGCAAAGGTCTGTGCTGCGGTGAGCAGTGTCCATCTGCAGCACGAGAGAAATCCTGTTTGGCCCTGGAGTCCTTTCCATGCAGGAAAAGGAGAATCTCTGCTCAAACTGGAGGATAATTACAGGGGCATAAAGTAGGGCCTGTTATTAATCATGCCACAAGAATTCAAAGAATTCCTCATCAGTTCTTTCAGTAAGGCTAAAGAAATCCCAAGCCTCCCTCCAAAGCTCCTGCAGTCCTTTTTTTCCAAAGCACTTGGAGAGATGTGGAGCATCAAGCAGAGGAAGCTAATCAGAACAATTCAAAACAGAAAAGTTAAAAGAAAAGACCAAGGGAAAAATAAATCAATGCAGACCCGTAGGCTTTTACCAACTGTTCTTTAAGTAAAATTAATTTGTAATGTAATTAAACTTCTCCCCAGAGGGACAGGTATAATTGAATTAGAGGTGCCTGGGCAGAGTTGCAGGGTTTGGCAGATCCTCGCAGGCTTTCCCGTGCTCCTCTCCTGCTGCTAGAGTTCACAAAAAGCCTCCTCAGTTCATCCCCAAGCACCTTCCGTGAAACAACATCATCGGAATTTTTGATTTCTCTCTTGCTCTGCATCAGACCAGCCACGTCCTGCTCCTCTGCAGCGACGTTCCCTCACCATGGATTAACTCTAAAGCCATTTTTAAACTCTGTCACTCTCACACTTAAAGGATTTTGCCAAGTATTTCCAGGAGCTGTTTAAAATCCCCTGGGTTTGTGCTGTCTCGTTCTGCCTCTGTCTAATGGATTTGTGCACAAATCTTGGGCAGAACGGGGCTTTCCAGGAGCATTCCTGGAGGGCTCAACCCCAGCCGGGCTCCATCCCAGACGTTTGTGCTGCAGAGTTACCCAGGCAGGAGTGAGGGGACGCGTCCAGTCCGGCCATCAGTGCAACACCAAAACAACCAGCAAAGTCCTTCAGGCACCAAATATTCCCTACTCAGTATTCAGTTCGGGATTTGCTAGGAAAACTCTGCCATCCCGCAGGAAAAGGGCTAGAAAGGTTTAGGTCACCCCCAATGAACAGCCAGGTGTGAATTCAGCTCCTCATCCTGGAATTCGGGAGGGTTTGGAGGTATGGGATAGTTGGAATTTAAGAGGTTGAACTTGTAGGCCTTCTCAGGACAATTCTCCAAAGTTCTTTGTTCTAAAACCACACTAAAAGAGGTTTCTGCCCAGAGCTTCCACTGCACTATTCCAGAGGACAGAGCAGAGAGAATCATCCCCAAAATGATTTGGGGCCCCACAGGGCTTCTGCTCCTCGTCTTGGAGAAAACCATCTTAAAAAATAAAACAAACCCCAAAACAAACAAATAAAAACTCCCCCAAAATCCCACAACAAATAAAAATTATCTGCTGTGCATTAGAATTTCCATGATGGCCATTCATGGAGAGATTTAGATGGGATTTTGGGAAGGAATTGTTCCCTGGGAGGGTGGGGAGGCCCTGGCACAGGGTGCCCAGAGCAGCTGTGGCTGCCCCTGGATCCCTGGCAGTGCCCAAGGCCAGGCTGGACGGGGCTGGGAGCAGCCTGGGACAGTGGGAGGGGGCCCTGCCATGGCAGGGGTGGCACTGGATGGGCTTTAAGGTCCCTTCCCACCCAAACCAGTCTAGGATCTCTGGTTTTTATTCTCTTTGTGACAGTGACCAATCTTGTACCACCCTAAAAACCCGATGGGAGCATCCACAAAACCTTCTTCTATTTTTGGATAACCTGTTTTTTTCTGTGACCCACACTGGGCTGCCCAGTGTCAGTGTTGTTTTTGTTCCCAGCAGTGTTTAATATCCCAGAAAGACACGGAGCTGCTGGGTGAGGGGTGACAAAGATGATGAGGGGACTGGAGCTCCTCTCTCACGAGGACAAGGCGAGAGAGCTGGGGCTGTTCAGCCTCGAGAAGAGATGATTGAGAGGAATCTTATCAAAATATCTGCAGGGAGGGCTCCGAGCAGGGCCTGGGCTCTGCTCTGTGGGGCCCAGCAATGGCACCAGAGGAACAGGCAGGAACTGATCCCAGGGAATTCCACCCGACCATAAGGAAGAACTTCTTGCCCGTGAGGTGAACAAGTTGCTCAGGAGGGTTTGGAGTGTCCCTCATGGGGATATTCCAGAGCCATCTGGACACACTCCTGTGCCCTGTGCTCCGGGGTGGCCCTGCTGGAGCAGGGAGCTGGCACCAGGTGACCCTCTCAGGTCCCTTCCCTGCCCCGTTCTGGGATTCCTTTCAGGGAGCTGCAGGGGATGGTTTGTGGAACCCCTGTCCAGGAGCTCTCACGGGGGATGGTGCAAAGACGGCTGCGAGGATGCTGAGAATGTAATCCCCAAGAAATCCCCATTTTTGCTGGTTTTCTGCCTCTTCCATGAAATGTAAGGCAGTGGGATCCCCCACTCCCAGCTCAGTGGGACTCTACACCAAGAAACTCAAACTTGCTGCCCAAGTGCTTCTGAAACTAACTGACCTTACTGGGTGTTATGGACACCCGCAGAGCTCCTGAAAAATGGACCCATTCCTAATCCCAACCTTCCCTATTTTTGTCTTCAGCTGGGATAGACTGGAAACCTGATTTGTGGCCTCTGTCCCAGATAACTGTCCCACCTGGAGGTGAATCTTTAATTCCCAGAGACAGAACCAGCCCTTCCAGCCCTCACCGGAACGTTCAGGAGTTTCTGGCTCACAGATTTCCTTCTGTTCCCTTGGAAAAGTCACTGCATAAGGTGCTCCCAAAACTGAGTTTTGTGAATCTGAAACCTTTTTCTTTTGGAGTTGAAAGACTTCAAGTGTGGGGTTTGTTTCCTCAACATTTAGTCCTAATTCCAGAGGAAATCCTCACCCTCAAACTTTTAATTACTCTGCCAATCTGGCTTATTATTTCCTCTGGTAAGCTGAGGTGATGAATAAGCAAGAGTGACTTTCTGTATGGTCTGTCTCTCTTTTCACTCGAAATCCTGCCAAAAAATGTAAGACTTAAAAGAAGTTTCTGTCCTTATTACGCATCTCTCATTAGAGCTCCATTACCTGGTGGCATTAAATATTTCAACAAATATTAATAAGGAGCTTTTGATGTCAGAGCAGTCAGTATTCCTGACCTTTTAGGTCTAGTAAAAAAAAAAAAAAAACTTCAAAAGTTTGCCTTCCTAAGACCTGAGGATCTGAGGGAAGAAATATTTAAGTATCTAATTTATAGAGAAATCAAGGCAAATTAGGTAGATAAGCATCTTTAAAGATCTAAGCCAACATTGTTAAAGACTGTCGGAAATATTTGAGGGGTTTTTTCCCCAGTCTTCTGCTTGCTTTCTTCAGAAGTTTTACTTAAATTTTCATCTGGTCAGGTGCTGAACACCAGATTTGTTCCTGGCCATTTTACAGGGTCAGAAGTGGCTGAAGGAATGGCTTTGTCCTCCAGGAAAAAACCCCATCCCATCCTTTCAGAAGGAAAAATGTGCACTATCAGAAAGTTCCTACCTGAGGAGTTTCTAGGATTTTTCCAGCTCTAGGAGTCACAGCCTCCAAATTCCGTTAAAATAAATAAAAAAGCCCCATCCCTCACCTTCCACGTTTTTTTTAAAACCAAGCTCTGTGAGCAAATGAGACCTCGGGGAGACGCCATTTCTTATTTATCAAAGCAATTTAAAAACCCAATTTAAAAACCCGAAAATCACATTTCAAAAGCGCTTCCAGACTCTCCGAGCGAAACCGGGTGGCCACAGGAACCCAGCTAAAATAAAAGCTTCTGCACAAATACAGGATAATCTTCCCTCTGGGATCATTTCTGCCGCTTCCTGGCACAGGAGGGCACGGTGACACCCATCCCGTGTCATCACCCCCCAGCACGGAGGAGGGCACCCAAAAAAGAGCTGCAGAGTTGCAACCTTTTAAAGGCTCTGACAGGAATCACAGCACCCGGGGGGAATCAGTGCCTGATTCCACAAGCACTGGCAGGATTTTTATCTCCCAGGCCGTTCCACCTGCTGCTATCCCGGGAATATCAGAGCTGGCAGAGCCTGATTCAGATCAGGAATCACACACAGGTGCAGATCAGCTGCAAAAGTGACACAAATTTGCAGTTCTCTGCACACAGGTTAGCCAGAAATCTGCCTTTTCCCAGGCACCATTCCCCTTCCTTTGGTGCATCCTGCTCCAGGACAATTCCTCCTCCTGCCTTGTTCCAGGACAATTCCTCCTGCCCTCTTCCAGGACAATTCCTCATGTCCTGTTCCTGGACAATTCCTCCTGTCCTGTTCCAGGACAACTCCTCCTGCCCTCTTCCAGGACAATTCCTCATGTCCTGTTCCTGGACAATTCCTCCTGTCCTGTTCCAGGACAACTCCTCCTGTCCTCTTCCAGGACAAACCCTCCCACCCTGTTCCAGGACAATTCCTCCTGTCCTGCTCCAGGACAAACCCTCCCACCCTGTTCCAGGACAATCCCTCCTGCCCCATTCCAGGACAATTCCTCTTGCCCTGTTCCAGGATTGACACCTGCTTGAATCTCAGCTTTGCAATAACCTTTAGGATAACAATCCTCTCTCAAACTGATGCCCTGTGCTGTTGGATTTTTTCTGAATTGTGTGATCCAATAATTAGAAATATGATCGGAAAGAGAATTGGGGTTGTTCAGCCTGGAGAAGGGAAGCTTCGGGGTGACCTAAATGTGACCTTCCAGGACCTGAAGGGGCTGACAGGAAAGGTTGAGAGGTTGACAATTTACAAGGGATGGATCGACAGGACAAGGGGAATTCAAACTGCCAGAGGGCAGGGATGGATGGGATATTGGGAAGGAATTGTTCCCTGGGAGGGTAGGGAGGGATTGGAATGGAATTCCCAGAGAAGCTGTGGCTGCCCCTGGATCCCTGGGAGTGTCCAAGGCCAGGCTGGATGGGGTCTAGGGGAAGATGCCCCTACACAGGGGGTGGAACAAGCTGAGCTTTAAGATCCCTTCCCACCCAAACCACTCCGTGATTCCACGACCGGTGAGTCAGCAGAACCGAGCTCCGAGGGAAGCCCGGAGCCGGGACGCGCCCGCGGGATCGGAAACGCAGGAGCTGCTGAGGGAACGGGAGCTGCCGGTACTCACAGAGAGCCGTGGTGAGCTTCTCGGGCTGGTCGTAGTGCACCATGGCCACGCAGAGGGTGTTGAGGGCCACCACACAGAGCACGACCCAGTAGAAGCTCTGAGCCTTCACCATGCGGCGGATGAAGAAGCGGAACATCTTCTCCTTCCTCCTGAAGTAGGACGAGCTCTCGTTCTTGCCGCTCTTCAAACTGGCACGGGCAAAGGGAGACCCTGGGACAGAAAGAAGAGTCACCACACCCCGCCCCACTTCCTGGGCACACCCCCGGGCACGCACAGAGCCTCTCCAAGCACCCGAAAAAAGCTCAGCACAAAGCCGGGAACGCTGAGAATGGGCTGAGCAAGGGCATCTCGCTCGTGATGAGGGATGAAGGCTGGGATTTTGAAACTTCATGGATCAATGCCCAGCTCTGCCATCTAAACTGGGCTTCCAAACCTTTGCAGCAATCCCGACTGTCCCAGTTAAACTCATCACCTTTTCCTGGCTGGCGGGGACAGAGAGCAGCAGGCATAGGGGGATTTCTGCCCATGGTGTGGAGCACGTCCTCATGGAGCTGGGTAGGTGCAACAGGGAAGCTGGTCCCTATTTTCCCTGCTCCAAGGACCAATTACTATGGAACTGAATGAATTCTCCTCATTTTACTCTCCAGCCTCAGGTATTTCCTCGGCAGAGAGCTCAATCTCTGCCTCCGTGCACCAGATTTTGGGTGCAGCCACTCGTTTGTCTCAATTCTGCCTCTGTCAGCTCCATTTCCACTCCGGGCTGAAACCCTGGCACAAAGTCAAATGTTTCAGCAACAGGAAGCTGATGGAAGAAATGACTCCTGATGTCAGCTCTCCCCCTGGGGCAGAGGCACTGCTCAGATGAAAAGGCAATCTCTGGCCGGTGCCAAGGCAAGAGAAATCAGGAATGAGGGAATAAACACGCGGCCCCCTCGGGGTTCCTCTGCAGCAGCCAGGGGAAATGGTGATTGTCCCAGGCTGGCCATGCCTGTGCCAGCGGTTTGTGACAAGATAACATGACTGCCCTGCCCCATCCTGGGATGGAGCATCCCAGCAGGATGAGCAGGACACGCCTTGTGCTGTCCTGGAGCAGGTGACTCTCCTGGGCGCCGGAGATGGCTCAGGGACATGAACAAAGTGTTCTGGCTGCAGCGGCCAAACCTCGGAGTGTGATCACCCCCATGGCAACACTCGGAAAGGGTGGGAATCTCACCCAGCCTCATCCTGCAACAACATCAACCACGGCAGCCAGAGAAAGGATGAGGCACCCAGATGTGACAGCAGCGGGTTCTCCAAACCTCCCAGCTCCACACAAGTGTGATGTTCCCCAGTGGAAAGTGAGCTCTCTGCTCCATTTCACGTTTCTGGCCATCCACCAAAAGCAGAGCTGGCCTTGGCCGGGCTTTGAGCAAACTCCTTGCTGAAAAATTCAGCATGTCCTTCTGTCTTCTGTCCTTCTGTCCTTTCTGTTTGAAAATCCTGCCTTTGGCAGTTTGGAAAAGAAGAAATCCCAGTGCTCCTCCTTTGCTTTAGGACAACAAAAAGAGCCACAGGTTGGGATTTAGGCTGCTCCATATCCCAACACTCCTCAGCAGGTACAGAGCTCTCGGATACCCAGGCCCCTCTGTACTCCCAGACTGGCAAAGGAACAGTGCTGCCCTTTCACTCCTCTCTGCTGATCTTCCAGAAAAGCAGAGCAGTGATATTTAAACTGCTCTAACAGGGAAAACATCCCCTTCTCCAGGCTTTGGCGTCTGGGAATCATGGCAGTGCCCTGTGCCTGGTACAGCACGGAGGGTGTGAAGCCAGTGGGAGTGGAAAGAAAAGAATGAAAGCTAAGAACAACTGCAGAGAACACCCTGGGAAGTGTTCACCACCACACAGCTTTATCCTGCAATTATAAAGCTCGTCAAGGTGCTTGTGTTTGAATTAAAGTGCAACATTTCCAGCCAGTGGCCAGAGAGAGACCTGGCAAAGTCTCCCCCACCCTGAGCTGCACCTTCACGTGGCACTCAGGGGTTATTTGTTAGTCCCTCCACGCTCCTTATGCTCCCATCTGAACACACTACAGAAAACCATCCAAAAACCCCTTTTCTCCAAACCAGCTCCTCCATGCAAAACTGCCCACGTGACGATTGTTTATGCTCTGCATCTCAGCCTCTTCACGAGCCTGCAGAAGCGGCTGCTTCTGATCCTTTCCTTCTTTTCTGCCTCGTTCCATGAATCGAAATCAAAAACACTTTCCCCAAGTGGGTGAAGCGCTCGCAGAAGGTGGAAGGCACTGCTGTTATTTTCCCTGCCATATGCTCCCGAGACAGTTCCCAGCTCTGCCTCGGATTATTCCCGAGCCCAGATGCTCCGTCATCCGTTGCCACCTGAAATGCTGAACTCCAAGATCTGTTGGCGTGGCATTGGCTGCCCAGAGCCTGGAGGGACTTGGATTTGAAGGCAAAGATCTCGTAATTATTACAACCGTGAAGCAAATATCCCAAAAATGACCATTCCTTGTTATCCATGCAGGGATCCGAGGAGAAAACAACAACGAAACAAACCAAAAATGCACACGGGCTGCTGCATTTTTGCCCTTTTTCAGCACCAAACCTCTCCTGGAAGTGGCAGCAGTTTCACCACAAACCCTGCAGCTCAGTGCTGGTGTCAGGAACATGCCAAGCCACGCTCATTTCCTGCAACCAGGTCTTCCTTTAAAGGGGGGAAGAAAAAATCCCAGCAGCAGCTGTGATCCCTTCAAACACCAATGCCAGCTTTCCAAAGGGCAATCGAGGCACTCATGCTTTGCAAGCAGCCACAGACACGGATTCTCAAATGTGCTGTTTGTGCTGCTCGTCCTGTGCATCCAGGATTTGCTGCTTCGTGGGGACCGGGCTGCCAAGACATTTCTTTGGAAGATAATGAGAACATCTGCTGCTTCAGCACCAAAACAGACTCCAACAACAGGCACGGGGATCAGCAAAACCCCGACTGCAGAGCAGGCAGGAGATGCCTCTCCCACGGCTCAGAGGGTTTTGGCTCCAGCAGCTCCCTGAGGTGGGTGCTGAGTGCCCAGAGCCTCCCCTGCCAGCCCCAGAGCTGCCTCTGCCTCCCCTCCTGGGGCTGTCTCAGCAGGGAATCAGCTCTGGGAGCTGCAGAAGGGGCAGCACCTCCTCAGCCTGAAGAGCCCAAATTCACCCCCAGCAGTGCCCCCCAGGGCAGGATGCCCCGCTCTGCACTGGATCTCCAGATCTGGCTTTCAAATTGCTTTAAGATCTTCCTCTAAGGCAAGAATGAGAGAATTGAGGCCACTGCCCAACACTTCCCGGTGACCACGCCCACGGCAAAGGCTGCAACACCTCAGCTGGGCATTAGTGGACAGTGGGACTGTGGCCACTTCCTCTCCTCCCTGCAACAGTGCTGTCTGACAGATTTGGGGTTCGTTAGCATGAATGAGCACGTTCCAAGCAGAATCCCGGGATGGGCAGCCCAGCAGGGATCGTCCCAAGGCTTTGCAGGGCTCCCTAAAGGGTGCAGCATGCAAGAGCTGAGCCAGGCAGCGCAGGGACAGGGTGAAGCCACGGAGCTTTTTGCTTCGGGAAGTCGAGTGCTGCTGCAGGAGCAGTGGAAATTCATTCTCCTTCAGGAAACCGCAGCTTCGGGAGCAAAGGAGCCGCTCCAGAGGAGGAAACAGGACATGGACGGGTTCGGGTGGAGATCGAAACCTCGGGGGATGCGAAGCCAGTACTCACCAACGGAGCAAATGTCTGTGAAATGGTCCTCACCTTCTTCTGCATGAATCAGGTCGTTTTTGCTCTTCTTTATTGCGGCTCTTTTCAACACTGCGTGCAAATTAAAGAGAAAATGCCCCGTGAGGATGCAGAGTGGATTCTCTCTCCCCCTCCCTTCACTCTCCGGGGCCAGCATTTCCTTCCCAATGCCAGCTTAAAGCTCTCCCACAGGGGTACCCTGGAGCAAACCGGACAACCCACAACCCCGCAGGGCCTCTGCACGCCTCGGTGCCAGGGCGCTTCATTCCTTTGACCTTCCAGCTCTTGAAGGTTTGCCAGGCACAGCTCTGCACGCAGCAGATGCAGGAGGGTGGGGGAGTCACTGCAGCCTGCTGGGCCTTCCAGCACAGCACAAAGGCTGGGCAGGGTCACCGGATCTTCCCGAGCCCCACTGGGCCTGGGGATGAGTGCTGCCACCCCTGAAACCGTCCGTGCTGTTCGCAGTGGGCACCACGAGGGAGCCAGCATTTCCAGAGCTCAGTTTACCACCCAGCGATGCCTCGAGGAGCAGAAATGCCGCGTGGAAAAAGCGGCCATGCATCAGTGAGCAGCCTCTCAGCAGCACCCGGTGTGCAACTCCTGCCCTCTGGGGATGGCGGAATTCTTTGAAAACACGTTTTGGGTTGTTTGTTTTTTTTCCAAAAGCGGCTTTTAGTGGGGAGGGAAAACATGGCTACGTTTACTCCAGCAGGGAATGAGAGCTCTGCACTGTCCACCCAGAGCACGGGGCGGGGGGTGAGGCAGGAGCACTGAGGACGCTGCTCCCGGGACCACCTACCTGCAGAACCTTGAGAAGTGGCAGAAAAAAAAAATATCACGTTGGTACAGTTTGGTGACAGCTTCGAGACATACGGTAACTAAGCAGCGCTTTCTATCAGCAGTAAGACACCCCACGGTGTGGTGATACAGACTGGTCCGTGGGCACACACAGCAAAGCCACTCACGCTGCAGAGACTGCCCCGGGGAGGCTCCTCCGCAACATCCCCTCGCCCTACACGGATTTCCCTGCCTGGACAGAGACGTGGATGCGCTTCCTCCTCCTAAGGGTTGTGCTTGTGTCACTTCAAGGGAACACCCGGAGCGTCACCTGGAGAGGATGCTCTGAACCTGTGATCCGGATCCATTATTTTGCCAATGACCCTTTGTGCTCCTTGCTGCCCCACCCAGCTCTAGGCTGGATCCAGCAATACCAGCTTTGGGGTCCCTCCGGCTGCGTCTGTCCCAGTACACTCCAGCATGTCCAGGGCCATCCTCAGCACTGGGATTAAAAATTTTCCAACACTCCCTGGCAGGAATTGAGCAGCTTTTTATCCTCTCCCCCAGAAATCTCCTCGGTGTGTTTGGCAGTGAGGTTGTGCCATCTCTCCAGGCACCCTGGATGCCACATCCCTCTGTTTTGGGAACTCAGAGAATTTACCAGCACAGGCGTGGGCTGCTCCACACCAGTTGCTCCAAGGCTGGGAACATTCTCAGGCTCCTTCAGCTTTAGGACAGGAGGAGCCCGAGTCTCTCTCCATGCCTTGCACCCACCTCGAGTTTCTCACACCTCTCAGACTGCTCTTCCAGACACAAATTCCACCTGAAGCCTGACAGCCGCGCGCTGGACAGGCTTCCCCAGCTCTCACGCACGCAAACACACCCCCGACACGCACACGAGGACTGGCCAAGCACACCTCAGCCCTGACCTGCTGCAGCCCCAGCTCTTCCAGCCCCAAATCCTCCCCGGCGCAGGTCACCGGGCTGGCCAAGGCGGACCAGCGGCCGGGCGCCTCGACGCTCCGAAGAGCTGCAGGGCTCGCAGCCAGGCGCAAAACCGCCTGGGGACTGTCACCGGTGACCTGGGCACGCGGGGCTCGGGGGGAAGCTGCCCCTGTGTGCCACCTAAGCCCCTGGTGATTTGCAATCCACTCACTGTTGTAGCTGCTGCCGCTGCCAGTCTCTGCCGGCGCCGTGCCTTGAGGAATCGGCCCTTCCGAGGCGGCCCTCCCTGACAGTGAATGGGAGGAGAAAAAAAAAGAGGAGGGGGAGGGAGGGGAGGGGAAAGGAGGAGACATGGGAGGACGAAAGATGGTCAGAAAAGGGAGAGGGAAGAATCTTTAACTGAGCTTTGAGCGGCTGGCGCATCCTAAGAGCTGTCGGGGCTGGAGGCCCGGGGGGGAGCATCCCCGCGGCCTCGCTGCTCGGCTCCCTCAGGGCCGTCCTGCCGCGCCGGGCTCGCACGTCGGAAGGAAGGATCACCACACCCTGTTATGTCTTACTGCTTACGGCTAACAGGGGGCTCAGTCCCTGGGTCAAATCCGTTCGGAGCCCTGCCTTCTCTCGGTCAGCGCATTCTCTCTTCTCCATCCTCCTGGCAGCCTCTACCCCCTGCACGCACAGCCAGCCTCCCTCGGCAGGGCGTGGGCACCGACCCCGAGGGCACATCCCCGTCCCAGGGCGGTGTGGGGTGTCCCATAACTGCTCCTCAGCCGCCTGCAGCCTGGAGGAGCCCCGGGAGAAGGGGCTCTGCGGCCGGATTTGTGCCGGGTGCATGCGGGAGGATCCTTCCTGCGCGGGAGGAAGGCGTGGCAGTGACAGCGGCTGAACCTCTCCCGTGGCACAGGAGGAAAAGCGCCCAGCAAAGCCACCTACCGTCCAGAGGGGACTTCTCTTCCGCGTTCTTGTCCTCCTCGGCCAGCATGACCTCCTCTGGAAAAGGAAAACCGGCCGGGGTCAGCCTCAGGCTCCTCGCGGCCCTGCTCCGAGCCCGGCGGCGGGGGCAGCGGGCGCCTGTCCCAGTGCGGCCCGCCTCACCCCGGCCTGTCACCCTGGAATCCACGGCTCAGGGATGTGCTCCTCGTGTTCCTCACCCCGTGTCCCTCGTCCAAACAAACCCCTTCCCCCGCCGCGATCTCCCTCCTCACAACCGCCCGCTCCCGCTTCTTCTTCGCCCAGCTCTCATCCCCAAGGCTCTTCTGGGCGCCGAGGACCTTCCTCCAGAGCAGGCAGGGCCACGAGTCCCCGCAAGCCCCGGGATGGTCCCTCAGGCCCATCCACGCCGGAGACAGTTTGGGAATGATGCTCCAACACCCATCGCTGCTCTTTTGGCTCCAAAAAACCAGGGTTCAGCCACGGGGAGCAGAGTGGTGACACCAGCCGGGCCAGCAGGAGACTCGGTGTCACCACAGAGCCATCGCATGGGATCTTTTCCCAAATAAAATCCACAGCCAGTTTTCCACGGGGGAGCTCTGCCTGGCACGGCGGTTCCAACACCACCCCGGTGTCCCATTCCTCCGCAACTCATCTCCAAAATACAACCTCGCGCTTTCCTGAATTAAAGAAAAACCAGGAAACACTGAAAACCAAGCTCCCCAAACGGAGTCTTTTTTATCTGTGTGAAAGGCAACGCCGTTCCCTGAGGTTTCCCTGGGCAGTGCCGCCCCCCTGGGCAGTTTGCAGGGCACCCCACGCTGTGCCAGTAATTGAGAGGGCACTCAGAACCACAGATCTTCAGTTTGCTGCTGGAAAATGATGGGGGGGATCTGCTAAAGGACAGCCCAAAGCACCCAAAATATTGAGTTGGCAGCTGGCAAACTCCACGCTTCCTTCTATTCTTACAAAAGGCAAATTCACACCCCTGTAATTCCATCAAGCTTGGGCTCTTACTAAAACATCTGACACCCCGTTCCCACCAAATTTTGCTTTAAAGTCCGTTTAAGCCTGTCTAGATGGAAGAGCGGCTTCAGAAAAATAAATACAAACAAACCAGAGGCCAAACATCAAAGTGTGAGGCTGAGAGCTGTCTAGAAGGATACCAAAGGGATCAGCCTTATATAAGCCCATATAAGCCACACGAGCCTTATATAATCTCGTTATTAATCATCTGGGAGAGAGAGAGGCAATGATACTTTAATAAGACAGCAAATTGAGAAGGCTGAAAAATAATCCCAAGCACTGAGGAAGGCTGGAAACCCAAGCAGAGGGGAAGGAAATACAAAAGTGCAAAGTAATGCACCAGAGGTGTGAAGGAGAGGAGAGCTGGGAGGGTTAAAAAAGTCAAAGCTGCACTTTAAAAGGTACAAAATTCTTCCAAAAACCCACAAGTCGAGCCTACAACCCCCACCTACAATTCAGGTGGGTTTCGAGGCTTCTTAGGCCAGGTCAGAAGAGTGAAATGGGCGTTTTTGGGCAGTTCAAGAGACTTCTCTGACCAACCAGCACCTCAGACCAAAAGGTTCTTCTGAAGTCCTGCCTGTACTGACGTTTGGGGGCTAAAATACGGGAGGAATTAAACGGCAATTCCCAGTGTGGCTGCCCTAAAACACCAGGAAGGGATGGGTTAGGCAGGAAGACCCTCCCCAAAGGCTGCTGGTGTCAAAATATTCTCACCTTCAAATTTCTCAACTCTGCAAACCTTTGCCCCGAATTCAGAGCCCTGAGTTGGTGCCCAAACAAATCTCCACCCATAAACACAGCTGAGCTCGGTTTTACTGTTCCCTTAAAATAACCCAATCCCATTTCACCTCTGAAATTCCCTCAAGCCTCGCTCTCCTCCCGCAGCGTTCCCAGGTTCTCTCCCTTGATAATTATTCCTGTCTGCCTCGTGTCCTCTGGGAATCCAAAGGACCACAACTACCCCAGGAGGTTTTTTAAGGCTAAAAACGAGAGCTCAGCAGGTTCCTCAGCACTGCTGGGAGGAGTTTTTAACCAGCCAGCATCCTGAACAGAGGCTCGGGAGCTGCTTTGCCTTGATCATCGCTAACAGAGCCTGGAAGGAGATAATTGGGCACCTGAAAAACCCCCAAAAAAGGTGCCTCTGCATTAGGAGAAATGTTCAGCGGAGAGATGGGATCAGATCAGCAATTTTGAGCCTCCAAACAAAGGCTCAGGGGCTTTGCCAGCGTATCAGAGCCAGGGGTGTCTGGGCAGCAAGATGAATTTTTGGCCCTTAAGTGCTGGGTGTGACTGGGCTGGAAATGAAGGCAGAGCAGCAGAGAAAGTGGTGCCCCTTCTCCTTCTCTTTGGTGTGGGGAGGGAGGACGCTGGGGGCTCAAGAGAGCAGCAGATCCCTGGAGATAACTCGCACTCAACAGGCAGCGAGAGGGGAGGAAAAACAAAGAATAAATAAATTTAATTTCTGGCTTGGCAAACAGAAGAAGTTCTTTAAAATGCAGCCTTTGGAAGAGGCTGTCACGCTCTCCCAGGGAGCTCGGCTTTGTCTTTGTGGCAATTATCCTCCCCTGGCATCTCACACGGGGCTCGGTGCTGGAGGTGTCTTTTCCCGTCTCTGTCAAGGGCTCGGGGCTGTGTTCTTCTAAGGAAAGCTGAAACCCGGAGTTCACAAAGCTCTGCCGTGGCAAGGGATGGCCTTGAAGTGACAGAGGGCTGGGAGAGAGAGGTGAAACCGTTCCCAAAGCCTGGCACTCCGGTTTTGTGTGGAAAAGGTGGATTTGGGGAGAATTAAAATGCCAAAGACGTGAAACTTGATTAGCCCTGAACGGGAAGGCTTTCAGTCTGTGAGCAAAGTGTTTTCCAAATGCTGCATGTCCTTGTAAGATAAGAGAAACATCTTCAAAAGAATATTTGTGGGCTTACAAGCTCTGTACTCTTTGTGGAGAACTCGTAGTTCCCTGTTTCTCCAGAAATGCAGCATCCCAGCCTTGGATTCCTGCAGCTCTGAGGAGTTTTGTGGAGAAAGCAGCAAAAAAAAAGTCATTTGTGTGGATTACACTACTTGGATTCCCCACCTTTTAATTCCTCTGGAAAGCACAGTTGCCTGAAGACTGAAGGAGGGGAGGTTTAGATGGGATATTGGGAAGGAATTGTTCCCTGGGAGGGTGGGGAGGCCCTGGCACAGGGTGCCCAGAGCAGCTGTGGCTGCCCCTGGATCCCTGGCAGTGCCCAAGGCCAGGCTGGATGGGGCTTCCAGCCCAAACCAGTCAGGGATTCTGTGATAATTCAAATTACAGATGTGAATGGGAAACATTAAAGACACTTAAGAGTGGTCAATGCACAATAACCACGACGTTAAATTAAAATTATTGTTGGCTGAGGGGAGGTAGGGCACAGATAAAGGGGGGATTTTAGTCACTCACACTCCCCTTGGTCCTGAAAGAGCCCTTGAGGTAAAAACCTGAGCGCTACAAAGGACAAGGGCTCCTCCAGTCCAGCTCCAGCAACTGCTGGAATATGTAATTTAAAAAAAAATACAGATCAAAAACAATCTAATGATTAAAGACATCATTTTATGAAGCACTGGAATGCAGCTCTCCACTCTCCCTGCCTTGCATCAAAAATAAATGAGGGAAAATCAAAATGAACAAACCAAATGCTCAGGGAGGATATTGGAAATATTGGAAAGCTGGTGAGGCTCCCAGGGGAAGAGAGGGATTGGGCTGATTGTTTCTGGGTGCTCCAGAGCAGGAAAAAATAAGAGGAAACAAGGCAGAGGGAGATTAGAGAAAGAAAAGTAATTAAAAGAACTCCTGGGTTCTTCCTGTCACTGCAGAGAGGCAGCGGATTTAAAGGGAGGGCAGGGCACAGCTTGGTGGGGTTGGTTGCTTTTTTAAAACCAAACTGAGCGTGGATCTCTTTGCTCCAAGAGTCAGCGAGGTCAAGGCTGGCAGAAGGATTTAAAACCAATTAGATATTCCCAGGAATAATGACCAAATCCTCCGGGGCTCCATTAGAGCAGAATCCCAGGAGCTTTTGCTCCTTCCTTTATGCAAACAGCTCCTGCCCGGGGCTGCTGCGAGGGATTTCTGCCCAGCTCTGTCTGGGACTGTCCTCCCTGTCTGTGTCCTCCCCTCCGAATCCTGGAAGAGCAATTCCAGATCATTTCAGAGCTGAAATCCCCGAACCAGTCCTGGGAAATCCCCGCCGACGGCGCGGTCCCAATTTTCAGTGCCTCAATCCCAACCCCTGGATCCTCTGCTCGGCTTTGCCTTCACGCCGCGTTTTTATTCAAAGATTTTTATTAACGCTGCTAAGCTGATTTTAATTACTGTTATTATTCAGCTGTGCTGGGAAGCTCTTTTATATTCCCATTGTATTCTCGACGATGCCTTTACGGAGTATTTTTACCGTTCCCTGATTCAGCTCTTTTCCATGCGCTTCCCCGTTCCACAAAACCTTGTGGATCGGGTGTTATTAGGCTGAAAAATGTGCATTTTGCAGCAGTTTCACTCGAGGCTGGCATGGCGTTTATTCAGCCCTGGCAACAAAGAAATGGAAGAGGCAGGAATTCCCCCAGGGGTGCGAACTGGAGCAGAGGTTGGCCGTACATTTTATAACTTCTCCGTGCCGAGTTTCTCACGAGTTCGGCTGGTGATGGGCAGAGCAGGCCCCAAAGTGACACAAACCCTGCAGGGGAATTCTCAGCTCTGTTTTATTGATGGAGATCAGGATTTGGAGACCAAAAATCACCAAGAGCCTTAAAAGCAAGAGAGGACTGGAAAGGGAGAAGCCCAGAGGCCCCTGCTGCAGCCGCTGGGCAAAGCAGGGATTAATCTGAGTTTGGGGCTGCACAGAAGCTGTAAACTAATGAGAAGACAAATTCTAAATGGGAAGGAAAGGGAATTCTTTCTTTTCTGATTCCTCCAGAGCCACAGAATGAAGGGTGGCTGCCTGAGTTGCTGTTGAACAGTCACAGTGGATAAAAACCTGACAGCACAAGTGGCCCTCAGTTGTCACCCTGAGCAGCGCTCCAAGAAATGAAGGGTTTGAACCACCCCAAAAACCGCTGACATTTCTGTTTTATATTCACTTGTAAAGAGCAGAGATGAAGCTGATCTGTCTAAAAAGGCACCCAGGAATCCATTTGAGAAACCACCGCTTCCTTTCCTCCCCATCGTTGTTTTGAAAGGCCTTTTCACTTGGCTCGGGCATTGAAAAGCAAGCAAGGAGGAAATTACCCCCCCTGCATGAAAGAATTGACTGTGGTTATGTCAGTACAGAAATATCAGCGGCTCCGTCAGGCTGGAAGGTTGTTGGTAATCGTCGCAGTCCGATAAAAAGGAAAAGAATTCTATTTTCCGTTCAGCGAGGGTGGCCGGGTGCTGGTTAAAGCTGCTCACGCCTCGCAGTGAAGGGCAGTGTTCAGTTCTGGTGGTTATAAAGCAGCGTTAGTACGGGCTGGGGGGAGCTTCGTGCTTTGTAGCTCATAAAAAGTGCCGATCAGGTGGGTTTCACCAGCACAGAAAGAAAGAGAGGCCGATGAGGCAGCTGGGGCAGGGAGCGAATGGAACAGAAATGACTCGCGGAAGGGAACGCTTCCCCCTCGGTGGAGGCTCTGGGCACTCTTTTATATTGTCCTGTATTAGGACAATTGCTTTGATCTCAGGCATAAATAAAGATCTCAGCTCCTTTAGCTTTGATTGAACCAAACCGAGATCTTTTTGCGATAACTTCGCCGCAAACGCTCGGAAAGAATTCCAACAAAACCAGCGAGCGCTGGCTGGGCCCTCCCCAGGCTTGGCCGCACCAAGGACTAATTCTGGAGCCCATCACCAGCCCTCACTTGCCCCAAAACACATCCCGGGAGAGCCCTGCCTTACCTGCTTTGAAGATCCACTCCAGGTACCCGTTGAGCTCCCGCTCGATTTGCTGCTGCCTGCGGAGCTTCAGGAACGCCCGGCGGTTCTCCACCCTCTCGCGCTCTTTGGCAAATTCACTGCGGGGAGACAAGAGAGGGAAAACGCGTCACAGGCAGCCAGGGCAGGCACACAGCTCTCCCTCAGCATTCCAGAGGGGGTTCGGGGAGCCTGGGGAGTCCAGGATGGGAGCAGGGAGCGGAAACCACAGCAAGGGACTTATTGTTGTCCAACAAATTATTCCTTTGGAGCTCAGCTGCTTCTCTGCCTCTCTCATCCCGAAAAAGACCTGCAAAATTCCATGTGCACGCACCACAGCCGGTCATGAAATACAAATTATCCTCCTCAACGCTAAAAGCCATCCTCCAGCTCTCTCCACAGCAGTCTCCTCCAGAAGCACAAGAGATCAGCACTTTTCTGAGGAGATCTGCTCTTCCCTGTCAGCCTTTCTTCGAGTTTTCCCAGGCTTTAGGTGATTGTGACAAGCAGAAGTCAAGTGAGAAGAGTGAGTGAGTGAGGATGGATACTCTGGGGTGGAGCTGGAATAGCCCAGATATTCTGGCTTGAGGGTAAAAACAATCCTGCTGTCTGCTAAAATCCCACGGAAAGCAAGAATCTGGGTATCATCACCAGGACAGGGCAGGCAGAAAGGAAAGTTCACCCAACCAGCACAGAAATCCTGTCCGAGTGCATCCCGCTGGTCTGGCTGGAGTGATGCTGAGGAGAAAGTGCCACCAGCCTAAGACAACCCACGCTGGGGCTTTCCCTAAATAATTCCTGGCACCTCTGGGAATTTTCTGGTGCCCCACATGGAGGTGTCCATCTGAAGCAGCCTCTGCAATCCCTGGTTTAAGCACACGCTGGGGTGTCTCCCACAACAGCTTTGTGGGGGTAAATGTGGGATCATGAGGCTTCAGTCCCTCAGCACATCTTAACTCTGCCGTGTCCTTCACGCCTTCAGTTTACTCTTAATTAATCAGCTAACGAATGATTTTTACTAAAATCCCACCTAATCAACCCTCACGTGCTCATCAAAAGCCAGAGAGGAGCAGGAGCTGGGAGAAGAATGGAGCAAAACGGAGCTCCAGGTGCCAGGGGCAGCTTTGCACTCACAGCCTGCAGCCGGTCCTTCCAAGGTGCCACTTCTGCTTCGTTTGGCACGAGTTTGGAGAAGGGACTGAGGGAGGACCCAGCCCTGATGGGGAGCTGAGCTGGAATCGTCATTCTGGCAGCACATCCCCGGCTCCTGACTCCCCTCTCCTGTCCCCCACCTGCCAGGACAGCCCCTGACCCCTTCCTTGGAACAGAGGGAGTCAAAACCTGGCTCTGAGCCCACAGCTCTTCCGTGGCACTCAGCACATCCCCGGGGGCAATCCGGGATCCTGCAGTGCCGGCTGGGTCACCCCTCTTCCCTTTTAATGCTCTCATTCCTGCCTCA
Source organism: Gymnorhina tibicen (assembly GCA_013399875.1). NCBI lineage: Eukaryota > Metazoa > Chordata > Aves > Passeriformes > Artamidae > Gymnorhina > Gymnorhina tibicen. The sequence continues at coordinate 854,652 of VXAZ01001518.1, read as the reverse complement.
GCCCCTGCTGCCTGGGGCCGGGGACCTTCCCTCAGTCCGGATTTCTGTCTGGAGCAGGAGGAATGGGATCAGACAGCACGAGGTGACAACGTGAATTTCAGTTTCCAGGCGTGGCGTCAGCACAGATTTCCCAAAGGAGGAGACGACACCAGTGGGAAGTTTCCTGGAGGACACCCGTGGGCAGGAAGGATGGCGGATGAGCCATGGCACTGCTCCCTCACCCCTCAGGAGCAGGAAAAGGAGAGCTCTCCTTGCAGAGCTTTTCATCTCCTGCCAGGTCCTGTCTGGCCTGAGGACAGGAAAAGTTACCCAGGACTTGTCCCTTTTATCACAACTTTGTATTTCAAAGTCACAAAACAGAAAGGACCCGCAAGGATCAGAGTCCAAAATCTCAAGTCCGTACTTTAAAAGTGTGAGAAAATGAGGGAGAAACTGCTGGAAGTTGCAAACCTTCAGCAGTTTCTGTACAGCAAACACGAATCTCCCAAGGCACCAGTGAGGGCCATTGTGAGGTTAAAGCCACCTGCGCCCTCCTGCTCCCTGGAACTGGCAGGTTTGGCCACCACAGAATCCCTGAATGGTTTGGGTTGGAAGGGACCTTTAAGGTCCCCTAGTTCCCCCCCCTGCCATGGGCAGGGACACCTCCCACTGTCCCAGGTTGCTCCAAGCCCCGTCCAGCCTGGCCTTGGGCACTGCCAGGGATCCAGGGGCAGCCCCAGCTGCTCTGGGCACCCTGTGCCAGGGCCTGCCCACCCTCCCAGGGAACAATTCCTTCCCAATATCCCATCCAGCCCTGCCCTCTGGCAGTGGGAAGCCATTCCCTGTGTCCTGGCACTCTGTGCCTGTGTAAATTGTCTCTCTCCATCTTCTTTTCAGGCTCCCTTCAGGCCCTGCAAGGCCCCACTGAGGTCACCCCAAAGCTTCTCCTCTCCAGGCTGAACAACCCCAGCTCTCCCAGCCTTTCCTCCCAGCAGAGCTGCTCCATCCCTCTGATCCCCTGGTGCCTCCTCTGGGCTCTCTCCAGCAGCTCCAGGTCCTTCCTGTGCCGGGCCCAGGGCTGGGGCAGCTCTGCAGGTGGGGTCTGACCTGAGCACAGGGGCAGAGGGGCACAATCCCCCCTCCCCTGCTGCCCACGCTGGGGCTCAGCCCAGGGCAGGGGGTTCAGGGCTGGGGCAGGTCTGGCTCTCACCCCCAGCACCCCCAGGTCCTTCTCCCAGGGCTGCTCCCTCTGCTCATCCCAGCTTGGATTGATCCCGGGGGCTGTCCTGACCCAGGTGCAGCTCCAGCACTCAGCCTGGTTACACCTCACGAGGTTCCTGTGGGCCACTGCTCGAGCTTGTCCAGGTCTCTTCCAGGCATTGCTGCAGAAGTTGGGAATGGAACTCCCAGGAGAAGGCGATTCCTTGGGTCTCTGCCCCTTAAACTCCTTCTGAATGCTCCAGAGCTGCTGCACAATCAGATTCAAGGCTGGAGGGTCTCGATGTAGGATCTTCCTGGTGAAAGGAGCTCCACTTGTTCTTTCTCATTTCAGGAGATGGGAGAGAGGTTTGATGAAGCCGGGACTTGTTAAAAAGAGCGTTTTCTGTACGAAATGTAACAATAAATGATGTGTGTCTCTTCCACTCCATCCATCACCCTTCAGGAGCTGAAATATTCCCCATTTGCTGCAACTGGAAAACTCCCAGAATTTCCCTTTGAGAGCTCTTCAGCGAATTTCAGAACGCATTCAAAGAAAGGGGGGAAAATGATCTCAAAATGCCGTATTTCATCTAAAAATATTTCAGCTGAAGTTTCCCTGCCAGCTCCAAATGCAAACACAGAAAGCCCCATGGGAAGGGTTGGGAGCAGTAAATAAGTTTCCTCTTTTATTCAGCATAATTCCCCTTTATGCCATTGACTTGCAAAAATCTCCCAAATCACCAGAAAGGAAAAGCCTGAGCAGAAATTCGCTGCTTCCTGCCCGGTTTTACCTCCAGGATTTTTTCCAGAGCCGGTTTTCCACGCTTTGGCCAGTTCTGGAATGCGGAGTGATGGTTTTTGTGAGGGTGAGGAGACAGATTTCCCACAGGAGCTGTGGCTGCCCTTCATCCCTGGCAGTGTCCAAGGCCGGGCTGGACGGGCTTGGAGCAGCCTGGGACAGTGGGAGGTGTCCCTGCCCTCGCTGTAGCCGATTCCTCAGAGACAGCTGGGACAAGCAGGGTCCGAAGGCAGTGCATCCCTCGTGGAAACCACATCCAGTCAGGCTCAAGGTGTCACATTTTTCTTCTCGAGAGCGGCCGGTGCTTAAAGTCAGCGGGGAGATGGATGGTTGTTGGTTATCACCTTGGTGGGTGGAGGAGTGGAATAAATCTCGGCGTGAAACACGCACTGAGAGAGCCACTCCAGGGCAAGTCCAGAGCCCCCCAAGCCACACCAGAGACAGAGGCAGCTCCTGAATAACCACCAGGCTCAGTAAACATCATTAAACTCATGGAATTCTAACTAGAATTCTTACAAGTACTTTATCCACGCTGGCCTTAAATTAAAAATACTGTCACAGCCATCAGAAGAAATCACCAAACCACGATCTTCATCCCCTGGGTGTGTGATTAACTTTCTGTGTGACAGCAGAGAGCTGGGATGGAGCATCCTGATGCTCCTCCCGGTTCGGGTTTCATGGCACACGCCCAGGGCAGCGACGGTGCAGGACTGAGCACATCCTCAAACCTCTGCGGTTCGGGTCTGCTGCTCAGAAATCAGCCAGAAACGCTTCCCACTCGGGGGGAGGAGGCACAGAGAGATGAGACAGCACCGCTGTCAGCGCTGCCGCTGACAGTGCTGGTGATTAGCGACTCGTAATTACAGCGCAGGTAATTAGCTCCTCATTGAGAAGGATCCCACGTTCAGATCGCAGGAAACCTCAGACTTTACACAGGAGAGCAGCCCCCGTCCCCGGAGCTGAAGTGTTGCTCACAAAGCAGCAGATCTTGGAAGCGTTTCCAGCCACTCCTGGAAAGCAGCTGTGAAGAACTTTAAGTCTTAAAATTAACATTTAAAAAAACCAAAAAAATCCAGTGAGTTTTAGGATTGGCTTCGTCTCCAGCCCAAGTCCCTCCAAGGAATGCATGAAGCTGAGCCTGGGTGGCAGGTGATGTCTCAGGGGGACAGCCAGTCCTGCCTGGAGAAGCGCAGCCCTCGGGGGTGGAGAGGAGCCGGGGTGGGAGCATCCAAGGGGGTGAGCGCTGGCAAAGGGACCGGCCAGGACTGCAGATGTTGGAGCGAGCTCCTCTCGGGCCAAACCCACCGCATCTCCAGGTGGAGAACCCCAACGGGCCGGGACAGGAGGCAGCTGGAAGGTGGAGCCGTGCCCGAGGAGAGGTTGGAGAGCTGTCAGCAGCCTGGGAGCATCCTCGGGAACAGGGAGGGACAGGCTGGAGGCAGGAGGTGGCAAACAGCGGCTCCCGGGCCGTGTGGCAGAGCCACAGCAGCAGCTGGGGACAAAACCTCGGGTTGTGCTCCTCGGGGGCTGCCTGGATGAGGAGGAAGCGTTTAAAATTCCTCTCGTGTTTCACTCAGCAAGGAAGGACCCTCAAAACACGCTTGGTGCCGATTTTCCGCTGAGGATTGAGCCAGAGCAATGCCCAGGAGGAATTTCCCCAAGGACAGGAAAGACGGGCGCTGAGGGCTTTACAAACACCTCCATGGGTGAGGGTCTTTAAGGAGAAATGGGTGCTGATGTCCTTGAAATGGGTTTTAATGTCTGTCCCAACCTCAGGCCGCTCGGGTTTCTTACGGAACCCATCGAGTTTGACCCAGCCAGTTTGAATTCCTGAACTCCGGGGTCATCGGAGAAACGGGTCGGCACGAGGCTGAATTTCCGCACCCTGGGGGCACGGAAAGCCGGGAGGATGCTGCTGAGTTAGAAATGCACCCTTAGGAGTTAGAAACTTGGCTTGGGGGAGAGAAATCTGATTCTATCCAGGAGCAAGTAGAAAAGCAGTGCCATTTCCAGCTGCCTGGACACGACCCACAGCTGGGAAGGTGAAAACCCGGGAGGACAAACTTCAGCTGGCACAGCTGGCACCTTGCACCCACAAGGGCTGCAAACAGAGCGACGGGAGAGCAGCGAAACCACGGATTTCTCCCCCACAACACCAGATCTTTGCCACAGCAAGGATCAGGAAAAGCTCAGGATGAGCTGACTTCGGTTATTCTCATCCACAGACGAAACGCTCAGAAATCTGCGGGCAGAACTAAAAATAGTTTGATGCCTCTGCCTTACTGCTCTGAAAACATGGGGAGAGATGAATGTGGTGTATTGTGAAAGCACTGCTTTCAAATGGTTCCAAAAATCACGGCCAGGTCACCACTGAACGCGGGCAGAGCGTCTTGACTGGAAAGGGCACGAGGAACAAGAAGAAAAAACATGGAAATGCTCCTCATTTGGGCAAGGAAAAAGCCTGAGGGAGGTGACAGGAAGCCAATGCACGGGGCACAGGGAGAGTGCACGGAAAACTGCTGGAACGGGAAACCAAACAACGGATTCACCTGAAAAAACAGAATTTTTTTAGAATTCCTTTATGCTGGTGGCAGTTGGCACCTCTGAGGCAAGTTTTCCTGCAGTTTGCTGAGAAGTCAGAGGTTATTAAAGAAGGAAAGCCCAGGGGCCTGAGCTGACAAAGCTCCGGGGCTCCTCACCCATCCCAGGCTGTCCCCTCAGCTGCTTGGAATCCCAAAGACCCTATTCACCTATTTCACCTGGGGCTGCAGCCAGCCAGGATCCCGGTGGGAAAGGCCCAGACTGAGCCCACAGAGCTGCCTAACCCATCCCAGTATCCAGTGCTGAGGAATAAGCACTGGCTCCATCCATCCTGCACAAGGAGAGCTGCTCCTGCTTCCTCCCAAAGAAGGGAAAGCTCAGCTCTCCTCCAGCAGCTGGCAGGGGATGGAAGCATCTCGGAGAGCCCGATCCCTGAGCACCGAGCCAGGCTTTAATCACTCCAAATGCAGGCCGGATATGGGATATGTCCTGGATTTCTGGGAAGAGAAGAGGAACAGCACCGAGGTGAAGCTTTCAGTGCATCTTCCTCCCTCCTTTCCTTTGCCTTTGCGTTCAGCTTGTGCCAGTTTGGCTTTGGTTCCACCTCATCTGGTTTGGAAGGCTGCAAGGGCCTCAGCTGGGCAAACCTGGCTGGAAGGAGGCACCGACAAAGAGAGAAAAAGGAGTTCAAAAGCCCCATTTATCTCCTGGCCTCAGCCTGCTGCAGTTGGGGGATGAACTCCTGGTTCTGCTCAAGTTTCCACTCCCAGGACAAAGCAGAGGCCCCAGGAAATTCAAATTTAGGTCTCCTATGTGTCGTTTTTATATTCCAGGCTTTGATTTCCACTGTGGCTTAAGAGAAGGGCAAATAAAGGGAGTCCAGCTCTCCTGGACGAACCAAAACCACAGAAGGAGCAAAGGACCCACATTCAGTAGGATCAGTCACTGCTCTCTGCCCCCTCCTGCAAGAAACACACATTTCTGCCTCGTTTCACGTTTGCAATGATGGCTTTGTTAAAAAGGGCGATGAGCAAAGGAAAAGGAGAAAAAAAAAAAATCTGCTTTTTTTCCTTCTCTTCCCCCTCCCTTTCAAGCACGGCCTTGGAACAGACTAAAAGCAAGGAGAAAGGCAGCAGAATCTCATCTCTTTCCGTGCTGCAGCTCTTCTGCTGCTAATAATTAACACCAGGCAAAGTCAGATCCCAGCAGGTAACGGCGGACGGGGAACAAATGTGCAGGGAAATGAAGGATTGCCGCTGTAATGAGGGGAAGGAGGACAGAAGAACACTCTGCCATCGTGACAAATTAATCAGCACCGCTCTCCTCCGGCCTCTGCACGTCTTGTTTTATGATCTCAGTCTGGCAGACGTCCTCAGGATGGGAAGACTTGTCATGGAATTCAGCAGAGCGAGGCCCCGAGCCAGCCGGGCTCGGGGAGGTCGGGATGGGGCTGCGCTGCCTCACAAGGAGCCGCTCCAACCCCACAAAAACCTCAGTGACCCGGGGACAGCAGTGACACCGAGCTCCCCCAGGGAGCCTGGAGCACACCACAGGGAGGGAGTTGGGTGGGATGAAGCATCCAGACTGCTCGGAAAAGGGTGAGAAGAAGAATTAAATCCCTTTTTCCGGCCCCTTGTCCCCTGCGAGGTGCCAGGGGCTGTGTCCACTCCCAGGACAAAGCAGAGGCCTGGGGCTGTGTCCCCTGCCAGGCTCCCGCTGGCACAAAGCTGCTGCGCCCATTCCAAACGTCTCCCCGCAGTCCCTGCCCCCGGTGATCCCAAAGAACACAGGCGTGGCACAGCCAGGACGGAGCAGTTCCGAGGAAAACCCAGCCCAGGCCCTGCGGAGCCTCTCCACGCTCGGATATCGCAGCCGGAGGAGCAAACCCCGGCAACAACCATCACTCCTCACTGCTGGAAATACCTCAGGCTCCACCATAAATATTGGAGGACACGACAAGCAGCGTTTTTCACACTCGAGAGGCGCAGGCTCCCAGGATCCCAGTGCATCATCCCGGGAGCGTGGCCTCTCTGGCCAGAATTCCGGCCGTCTCGCCACCCTCGGCGCTCCCCCCCGGCCTGAACCCCTGCCAAAAAGCACTTAGCCTGGAAATGAGTGCAATCACCCTCCTCCCGGCATCCCAGGATAACGTTTATCCTCTTTGCCTCGTGTAATCCAGAGCATCAGAACGCCTCACCGATGTGGTGTGGGGCATCACCCGGCTCGTGACGGGGCAGAATCCATCCCCCAGCTGTGGGAAAAGCCGTAATCCCAGCGGCCCGCGGGAAAAAGCTGGGAGCTGGGATGAAGGGGAGGCTGAGGGCTGGGAGGGGAACAGCAGCACGAGGAGAAAAACAGCGTTGGGGTGGCTGCTGAGGGAGGGAGCAGCAGGAAGCCAAGGTGGGAATGGGGATGGGATGGGATGGGATGGGATGGGATGGGATGGGATGGGATGGGATGGGNTGGGGATGGGGATGGGGATGGGGATGGGGATGGAGATGGGGATGATGGGGAGGGGGATGATGGGGACAGGGATGGGGATGCAGATGCGGGTGCGGGTGCGGATGCGGATGGGGATAGGGATGGGTGCCCAGCCCTTGGGGGCAGAGGACGAGAGCCTGAGGGCAAGAAACCGGGACTAAGTCAGAAAAAGCTTCGCTGTGGGGCAGCACTTCTCAACTCCACGTGGGGATTTTTCTCTCCTCGCTGCAAACCACGTGCAGAGTCCAATAAAAAATTCATCGGGATCAGCTCAGGGCATTTTGTGGCCAGAAGTGAAGCCGTGGCCTCCCAAGCAGCAAATGACCCCATGTTTAAGGGACACGGGAGGGCAGCTGGGGTCAGCAATTCCTGACGTGGTTTGCAGTCGGAACAAACCCACGGTGCCACCAGAGGCATCCAATCTTTTTTCCATGGAAAAGTTGTATTCCCTTTCATTGCTACCAGAGAGTTTGCAAAGGATCTGATAAAGATAAGCTCCCGCTGCAGCCAGCACGGAAGGGTGCTCCCAGAGAAATACATTATGGATACAAATCCCTGAACATTTTCACCTGCAGTTGTTCCAGTCTTGGAAAATGCCACCCCGATTTTTGGGAAGCAAGGTGGCCCAGCTTTCTGGAACAGGGATAACATCACCGGAAGGGCTGGGGGGATGGGCCAGCAAAGCTTCAAGCAGGTGTCGAATCTCCTAATTCCACCTAATTTTCAGTTATTTATTTTTAGCATTTATATTTTCCCTTCCATTTCTGTGCGTCTGTGACTGGGGAGTCGCCCCAGCACAATTCCCAGCACGTGGTCTGAATTCCAGAACTCCACAGTTCACAGAAATGAGCTCCTGGATGTTTTCGGTATCAAAAGGGAGAGGAATTTCTCCTCCTGCTCCTGCTCCCCTGGCCCTGTGCAGCCCTGAGCTCCCAAATCAGCTGTGGCGCTCAGCAGAAGCTCCTGCAGAAGGAAATAATCCGTATTTTTCTGCTCCGTTGGGTTCTGCGGGGCCGCTGAGTTCTGTCGGCTCACGGGAGAATCAAGGGAAGGAAAACGGAAAGGGGAGGGGACACAAAGTGAGGAGCAGAGAGGAAAATCCCCCCCAAGGGACACAGAACCACTGCTCCAGAGCCTCTGGGGTGCTGAGTCCTGCTGGAGAGCCCCAGATATTCCATAAAAAACCAACCAAACCCCCTGGATTTCAGGAGCCGTCTCAATCACAGCTCCCTTGTGCGCCTCTGGCCACTCCGGGAAAACTCCCGATCCCCCTGGAAAACAGCCCAGTATTCCCTGTATTTCTGGGATGCAGTTTCTGTATTTTCTGGTGAGATCCAGCCTGGCGAGGGGGAGCCGATCCCAGTTTCCCCAGTCACAGCCCTGCCTCGGGCACTGGGGGGGAGCAGGCGCAGCCCGGCACCCACGGAGAGCCCGGCACCCCTGTGGCACCAGCGGGAATTCCTGAGCTTCCTGAGATTCCTGAGCTCCCCGAGACGGGGGTTTATTTTCATATTCTGCTTTTCCCAACACTTCCACATCTCCCTGGCACTTCCCTGCCTTTGCTGACGGTACGGAATCGTGGAATCCTAAAGGTTGGAAAAGACCTCGAAGATCAGCAAATCCCAACTGTCAGTCGTGTCCTCAAGTGCCACATCCACATGTTTTTTGAGCACTTCCAGGGATTCCAGGGACTTCCAGGGATGCTGATGCCCTGGGCAGCCCATTCCAAGGCTCTCCAAGCCTTCCCATGGAAATTTTTTGCTTATATCCAACCTAAGCCTCCCCTGGCACAACTTGAGGCCATCTCCTCTCACCCTGTCCTATGATTCCAGAAGGATCAGCAGAGAGGGAAGGTTGTTCACTCTGTATTCCAAACCAGGTTCCGTCTCTCGTTGCACATTTTGGGAGCAGGTGAGTCTGGATCCCACTGGGGTCAATTTTCCAGGATTTGCTCGAACAGGGCCTCCCCACCCTCACAGGGAAAGGTTTTTTATATATTTTATGCCTTTTTCCTTCCCTGCTCAGCAGCTCCAAGCCCGCCAGGAGCCTCGTGCCCCACATCCATGCTGTGCTGTTTATTCCCTCAGCCTCTGCCCAGGAATTATCCCAGGCAAGGACGTCAAACCACTCGGTGAAACAGAAATGAAAAGCTCCCCTCTGCGAGGAAGGCTTTCTCATCCTCCCCACTGACAAAGGGCAGCCTGCACGGGGCTGTGTCTCCAAGAGGAGACACACGTTTATATAATATTCCTATTTTGCCCCGAGCAACAAGAGGCTTTCAGGAGAGTCGGGCAGACTCACCAAACCCCTTTGATTCCAGCACAAAGGAACAGGAGCCGGCGGGATTTGGGATTGGGTTTGATCCCACGGATCGTGTCAGGCAGAGCTCTCCAGCTCCTGCTCACCAACCCCCTTCGATTCCAGCACAAAGGAACAGGAGCCGGCGGGATTTGGGATTGGGTTTGATCCCACGGATCGTGTCAGGGAGAGCTCTCCAGCTCCTGCTCACCAACCCCCTTCGATTCCAGCACAAAGGAACAGGAGCCGGCGGGATTTGGGATTGGGTTTGATCCCACGGATCGTGTCAGGGAGAGCTCTCCAGCTCCTGCTCACCAACCCCCTTCGATTCCAGCACAAAGGAACAGGAGCCGGCGGGATTTGGGATTGGGTTTGATCCCACGGATCGTGTCAGGGAGAGCTCTCCAGCTCCTGCTCACCAACCCCCTTCGATTCCAGCACAAAGGAACAGGAGCCGGCGGGATTTGGGATTGGGTTTGATCCCACGGATCGTGTCAGGGAGAGCTCTCCAGCTCCTGCTCACCAACCCCCTTCGATTCCAGCACAAAGGACCAGGAGCCAGCAGGATTTGGGTTAAACCCCACGGATCGTGTCAGGCAGCGTGGGCTGGCCCCAGCGCGGAAGGAGGGAGGCGAGGCACCGGAGGAACCACGTTTAAAGGGTATTGCCTTTAAATCGGCCATCAGACAAAGCCTCTGGTACACCACACGCCCTATAAATGGCTGTGATCACTTATTGATCAGTTATCAATGGGTTTGATCAGCTATTGGTCGGTTATCAATGGCTGTGATCAGTTATTGATCAGTTATCAATGGGTTTGATCAGTTACTGATCACTTATAAACGGGTTTGATCAGTTATTGGTCAGTTATAAACAGCTTTGATCACTTATTGATCAGTTTTAAATGGCTGTGATCAGGTATGGATCACTTATAAATGGCTTTGATCAGGTATGGATCAGTTATAAATGGCTTTGATCGGTTATTGGTCAGTTATAAAAGGCTTTGATCAGTTATTGGTCAGTTATAAATGGCTTTGATCAGTTATTGATCAGTTATAAACAGCTTTTNATGGCTGTGATAAGTTATTGATCAGTTATAAATGGCTGTGATCAGTTATTGATCAGTTATAAACAGCTTTTATCACTTATTGATCAGTTATAAATGGCTGTGATTGATCGTGACGATTATTCCCGCACTGAGGGGTGCGGCACAGCCTCACCCAGAGCCCTCTCCCCTCCTCAAACAGCGCTGCACTGCCACCCACATCGTGGGCTTTGAGGAGGAAAACAGTAACAAAATAACACAAATTAGCACTGGAAACCTTCTTCCGAAAACCTTCTCCTGTCTGCAGTCACCTTAAAAAGGTACAGCACGGAAGGGCTTTTACCACACAGCAGCACAAATTCCTTCTCCTTCCCCTGCTGCCAAGAGGCAGGAAAAAAAATCCAGATTTTAATACATCTCTGTGATCTCAATCACGACCTAAGACGAAACTCGGTGCAGGATGAGGTGCCGAGGCCTGAGAGCTTCGCAGCCCCGAGCGTGTTAATTGCAGATCACATCTCCCCACACGCCGGGAGCGCTCCAGCCTCGGCCTCGGCACCTTGATTCCTGCAAAGTCCAAAGCCAAAACTCAGCTGCAACAAGCACCAAATCCCCTGCTGAGCCCTGGGGTTTGACCATCAAGGGACCAGCGTGTCCCCAAAATCCAGACACTGGCTCAAGCAGGTAGAGGTTAAACAAACAGAACAAGGCCACAAAAAAATCAAAACCAAGAAAAGAACAACCACCAAAAAAAAAAAAAGAGCCAAAACCTGAGATCTTTTGACTGCCTTGGGTTTGAGCTTCCCCTTTCCCCAGGGGCTGATGCATTATCAACATTCCCATGTCCCACTCCAGCGTTTTATTGGCACCAGCAGGTTCCTGGTGGCTTTTCAAGGCAGCCCAGAAGTGTCGGCTGCACTGACCCAAACCAGCCCAGTTCCCGGGAGCTCACTTCACTCTTGGGTCTGCACTCGGAATCCTCTCAGTTCAGGGCTTTCCACCAGCCCGTCCCCATCCTAGGGCTCTACAGAAACACTCCCTGCGAGGAGAGCACGGGCTAGGAGTCACCCATCTCTCCCCGCAATGTCCCCCCAGCGCTGAAATCACCACATCTTCCCTTTCCACATCCAGCTGAGGACAAAAAGCCATTGCCTTACCCTGATAAGACGCCCAGCACCAAGTTGAGCATGAAGAAAGAGCCAATGATGATGAGAGGGATGAAGTAAAGCCAATTCCAGGTATTTCCTGCAGCGTCGTTTGTCTGGAAACGAAGGAAAAAGGGAGAGACAAACACAAGTATTATTTCAGCTCAGGGAGAAAACACCACACAGAACCTGCAGGGCAGAGGAGATTCCCCTTGGAATTCCATAGGAGGGCCCAGCTCTGATGTTCTGGTGTTCACCAGCTGAAATTCCAGCCAAAGAACTGATTGTCCCAACGTCCTCACCATGATTTATCCTCACATCCAGCGAGAAGATCCCTCGGATCTCTCTGTCAGTGACCTGGTGAGGGGATCGAGGTCACGGGTGACACCAGGCTGGATGGGACGGGGACATCCTGGAGGGCAGGAAGCCCTGCAGAGGGATCAGCCCAGGCTGGATCCATGGGGGTCACACCAATGGGCTGAGGGTCAGCAAGGGTCCTGCCCTTGGGTCACAGCTCTGGGCTGGAGAGCTGGGAAAGGCCCTGGGGGTGCTGTGACAGCAGCTGGACATGACCCAGGTGTGCCCAGGTGGGCAAGAGGCCGATGGCACTCGGGCTGTGCCAGCCACGGTGCGTCCAGCAGGACCAGGGCAGCGCCCATGCCCCGTGCTGGGGCACCTCCAATCCTGTGTCCAGTTCTGGGCTCCTCAAGAAGGACACGGAGGGGCTGGAGCGTGTCCAGGGAAGGGAACGGAGCTGGGAAGGGGCTGGAGCCCCAGGAGAGGCTGAGGGAGCTGGGAAAGGGCTCAGCCTGGAGAAAAGGAGGCTCAGGGGGGCCCTTGTGGCTCTGCACAAGTCCCTGACAGGAGGGGGCAGCCGGAGGGCTCGGGTTCTGCTCCCAGGGAACAGGGACAGGAGGAGAGGGAACGGCCTCAGGCTGGGCCAGGGGAGGCTCAGGGTGGATATAAGGGAAAACTCCTTCATGGAAAGGGCTGTCCAGCCTGGTACAGCTGCCCAGGGCAGTGCTGGAGTCAGTCCCTGAAGGGATTTAAAAGCCGTGTAGCGGATGTGGGTCGGCGCTGGGGGAACGGCTGGACTCGACCTTAAAGGTCTTTTCCAACCTAAACAATTCCGCAGCTCCAGGCTGAGCCTGCTGCGGGGCCAAACCACGTTTTTAGGTGGCCTAAGCCTGTGCAGGCTCTCCACAGCAGCCTCCCCCCTGCCCACCTCGGCTCTCACTCCCTGTGCTCAGCATCAGCACCGCGTTTCCATTCCAGCTGAGCCACTCCCGCAGGGAACCACAGCCTTCCCTAAAGCCGGGCAGCAGCTGAGCCCGGAATCCGCTCACACGCAGACGAGGAGCCTGCAAGAAACCCGGGATCTACGGGATGATGGAATTCCACATCTGCTTCCTCAGCACCCTGGGCCCCTGTCAGCCAAACCCGCCCTGGGAGTGGGAGACAAAGGGGAGGGGAGGGTGGTGGAGTTTATGACAAAGTTTCTGCACTCATCAGCCTCGAGGGAGCTCTTCGGGGAAGCGCTGAGAAGGAAAACGCCACATGGCCATTGAGAGAATCCCAGTGCTGAGGAAAATGCAAATTCCTCTCTTGTGAGGGAAGAATGCAGCAATCTGAGGATCTGATGTTGGGTGTAAGGGAAGGGGAGCAGAAAGGAAAGACCTAAACACATTCTCCTCGTCCTTCTCCCTCCTCCTGCAGAGAGTGAAGAAAGCCAGGAACGCAGAGCTCACCTCCCTGCCCAAAGGCAGAGCCCCCAGGGAAGTGCTCAGACACCAGCTGGCAAAAACTGCATTAATTCTAACTGATACTGGTTCCTTTAACTTATTATCTGTGGTGCTTTTTGTTCCCAAGAATCATTTTGCTTGCAGGATTCACAGAAAGAAGCACTTTAGATGTGCTTTATTTCAGCTGTGCGTGCACTCGGTGCCACCTCCAAAGGCTCTGTGCGAGAATTCACCCAATAAACAGCAACCCCCGCAATGTCAGAGCGTTTCTCACAGGTGATAACTTTTGAAAGTAAACACAAGTATTTCTATTTACAAATACAAGTAAATACCCCCTGGGATTTGTTAATAGGGTGCCTGTCTGCACAAAATCCCTCCTCCAGGAACAGGCTCGGGATCAAACGCGTGGCAAACATCTCTCCAAACACCCTCAGGAATGTCTGTGTCGGCTGATCGGTGACTCAGAGGAGAGGAATGGGCGCTCACCAACCTCAGCACAAACCGCCCCCTGCTCGAGGCAGAACCAGCACGGGAGGGACAAATGGATCTGAGGAGAAACGGGCTGGGAAAACGGGAGTGGAAATGCAGGGAAAGCTCTGAGCTGCCCCGTTAGGGTTTTGAAGGTTTGGAGTATCTGTCATCCCACCCCACTTCTTCATTCCCTCTTTCATCTTTCCAGCCCTCTCTGTCTTTGCTTTCAGCTCTCTCCTTGCCCTGTTCTCCTGCCCTGTATCTCTGCAGATGGAGGGAGCAAGGAAACTCATCCTCAGCGCTCCCTTCCCAGCATGCGAGGGAAAACAGAGCCAGTGATGGTGAGAGGGAGGAGGGAAAGCCAACTCCAGGTGTTGCCTGCAGCACCATTTGTGTGGAAACAGAGAAAAAGGAGCAGTGGGGAAGTGCCTGGGACGATTTTCAGGGCAACCCCAGGTTTTTGTATTTAGGGGCTGTTCTTCAGTTCTCATCTGTCAGCCAAACGCCTCCGGCTGGGGCAGGCAGATCCCATTCCGGGAGGGCTCAGCTTCCAGCTGAGGATATTCCGTGGTTCTGCGAGGCCAGGAACCCTGCTGGCCGGGCGAGGGGGGCTGCAAGAGTCCATGGGGAGGAGCTGGAGGTGGGGGAAGGGAGGACCAGGTGGGAGAAGGGAGAGCCACGCGAAGGGAGCGCGGCGGGGTCGCCGCTGCCGGCCGATCGCGTATCGGTCATTTGTCCGTCCGGAGCCCGAACTCGGCGACGCATCCACAATTCCATGCCACGACCAAAGCCCTTAGAAACGAGATGTGTTGAAATACAAGCAATTACCCTCCCTTCCCTGAGCTTCTGCTGGGTTCCCTTCTACTCAGGGCAGGGCAGGGCCTGGCTCTGTTTGCTCTGCCTCGCTCCCAAGGCTCCAGGACAAACCAGGCTTTGGATACGGTGACAAACACCAGGCAAAAGCGGTGCCAAACTGCTCCTGAGAAGGCAGAGCCTTCATGGATGTGCAACACCTTTCCCAGTGCTGCCAGGCGAGCTGGAACCCAAGCACAGAGTCCAGCACCGGCTCTGGATGCTTTAATGACTCAAAACCTATTTGCTGCCAGGAAAACCAAACTCCTTCCCCCAGGGGAAGCCCCCAGAGCCACACAGGCAGCTCTGTCTGCCCTGAGCCCTCCGTCCACTGAGCTCCAGGCTCACTCATTAAGCAGGAGCCAAGAGATCAAATCAATTTTTATGTTCCAGCTACAACATTTCAGTGCCGTAACGTCTGCCCGCCTGTCAGTGCCACTTGAGCCCACAGGGACCCAAAAGGGAGGCAAGAGTAATGAAACACTTGACAAAACGTGGCAAAATTACACCCTGAAATTCAGGAGGGGCTCACAGGGGGCTCTCACACTGCTCCTGGGCCTTCTGGTTAAAAACAGTCACAGGGCTCTTCACAAGCAGCCCCTGAGCGGTGCCCACACCTGGGCCAGGAGTGGCATGGAAAAATCCACATCCCCTAAATGCGACACCACAAGGCTCCCACAGCTGCTCAGAGGGAAACTGAGGCATCTAAAGGGCACTTTCAGGCCCACAGTGATCTCCACCTCAAGCATCTCAAGCCCACATGAACTCTCCAGCCCCAGGCGTGCTCTCCCTAAAAAGTCGAAGCTCTGCTCAGCCCCCGGCTGCTCCCACGCCCTGACCTGGCACAGGTACCAGGATGCACCCAGCACGGTGAAACACCCAAATACCCAAAACCTAAACCCCCAAAAGCATCCTTCCAGCCTGTTCCGGGTGGTTCTGCTCCATCAGCCAGCCTGGAGCTGCCATCCCTGCTCCCAGCTGGCACAGGACAGCGTTTCTGTGTTCCCTCTGTGCACCCAGGGGCTCTCTCGTCCCTCCACGCCCAGTGCTGGCATCCCCAGGCAGCGGCAGCACGGGTGCGGGGATCTGCGGGGGGATGTTGTCAGCTGGAACAAACTCAGAAGCCAAAGGCTGCTGTCCTGCGGGGGGATTAACGCCCTGAGCTGAGAGCGGGGCGTTCTCCAGCGCGGCACACGCTGCCTCCCGCCACCAGGCCTTTTGTGCCTCGTCCAGCGCAGAGCGGGGCCGGGATTAATCCTCACTTTGTGTCTCAGGCACTCGGAGCTGCTCAGGCAGCTCTCCCCCGCGTTAACAAGGTGGCAGCTGTGCCTGGTTATTAATTCATTTCCAGATCTGTTTCGAAACAATCGACTTGAAAGCAGCCAACTGCTGCCTGCGCTGTGCTGCAGAGCCCAGAGACGCTTTCGCACCTCCTTTCATCTCCTCTCCTGCGGCCCTGGCCGTCACCACCTTCCTGGGGCTGCTCCAAGGGGAGTTTCCTCACCCCTGGAAGTGTCCGAGGCCAGGTGGGACGGGGCTTGGAGCAGCCTGGGCTGGTGGAAGGTGTCCCTGCCCGTGGTGGAGGTGGGACGAGGTGATCTTCAAGGTCTCTTCCCACCCAAACCAGAGTGGGACGCACAGGCTGGAGCTTCTCGTGGCTGCAGGACCAGCAGCAGCTCTGCTCCAGCGCCATCCCATCGCCAGCAAATGGCCAAAGAAGCCTTGCCTGCTCCAGCATCCTTCTCCCAGCCCGTCCCCATCCCTTCACTGGCTCTCCAGGCTCTCTGCCTGCTTTTGGCTCCTTGCTGCCCATCCCCAGGGAGCCTCAGAGCCCACCAGCCTCACCCCCAGGTCCCGCTGCTGACTCCAAACTGAGTTTGGGGCTGCCCAAAGGGAGCGGGAGCTGCTTTGGGAGGGGAAGGAACTTCACATAAAACAACCTTTAATGTGAAAGACAAACAATTAAGGGGCTGCCAATCTTCAGTTTCCAGAGCGGGGGCCAATAAAGGGATTTAATTTGACAGGTACAGCCAAGCACCACGGACCGTTTGCTTTTACCGTGTTTTTAATCAAAATACAAAATACAGCACACCTCGATTTACTCATTGAAGCTAATCAATGGCCCAGCCTGACTTATTCAGGGCAATTAGAGGGTAATATTCCCTTAGTTAAGTGCTTTTGCATGGAGGAGAGCTCTCAGCTCTTGGAGAGATGAACTCTCTTTACCCTCCGTCTGATTTTTCGCCACTCTCTCCTCACTATTTCTGATAATTAGCGAAGCTATTTACGGGTGATTTATTTCTCTCTGCTCCTATTCTTACGTTTAAATGAAGGCGGAAATTACTAAGAATAAAACCAAAAATATGACAAGCACGTACAGGAGCACATGGAACCTGCCTTAACGATGAAAACAGGAGGAGAAAAAAGCTTTTATTTTAAAAAAGGCTTTCATCTTTTCAACCTCCTGTAGCCTTTCTGACCCAGAAACACCACCAAGCCCTGCCCCGAGGAGGTCTCTGCTGCAATCCCCAGCCTCACAGGAGGTGAAATTGGGTCAGAGCCAGGTGAAAGTGGAGCTGCTCCCACATCCCCCAGCAGAGCAGCGACAGAAATCCCATTTCTCAATCGCTGACCCCGTGTGCTGCTCCATACAAACACCAGGATCTGCAGAAAGCCTTTCCTTTCTCTCCCCAGCCCAGTTTAAAGGCAATCGTGGCTCAAGTCCAGCCCAGTTTCTCCGGTTTCTGACCCTCAGATGTTCTAGCCCATTTTGGGGAGCATCTGGTGCTCAGGGCCTCGACAGCCGGGGCCGGGGAGCGCTGCCCGTGACCCTGGGGAGCCAAACTCAGCTGGCACAGGAACGGCCCCACGGATGCTCCGGGGCTGTGCCACCCTGGGAGGGGGATGGCAGAGCCTGGGGTGCTCTGGGGGAAGGATAAAACTAAAATGGGATCGTTCATGGAATCAGTGGTCGGCCCAAACCGTGCTCTGGGTGGGGTTGGGCTGGGGTCCAGAGCATCCCCCCAGCTGGGATCAGTGGGATCAGCTGGGTCAGAGCAGGTGCCACAGGACGGAGAGGGAGGGAATTCAAGTGGAAGAGCCCCCAGCAAGCTGCAGGGATCTGGGAGCCAAGCTCAAACACCAATTCTTAGGATTCTGTGAGGAAAACCCCTCAGCTGGAGGTTCCCACGGCTGGAAGCGGGACGGACGGGATCTCAGGAAGCTCCAAACTTCACACGAGGTCCAGACAACAATTTGAGGCTGGAGACACAGTCTTAAGCCACACCAGGGGAAGTTTAGGCTGGACATTAGGAAAGAATTCTTCACTGAAAGAGGGATTGGGCACTGGAAGGGGCTGCCCAGGGAGGTGGAGGAGTCGCTGTCCCTGCGGGTGACACTCGGTGCCACGGTGTAGTTGGCCAGGTGGTGCCAGGTCACAGCCTGAGATCATCAAGTCCAAAGGTCTTTCCCAGCCTGATTCTGTGATTCTGTGATCTGATCTCCTCCTGGAGCGCATCGCAACCGTGCCTTTGCGGTGGGTTTGGGAAAGATCCCAAACACCAGGGAGGATCCCATGGCTGAGGATGTGTTTCCTGGGAGCCCTTTGGGATGGGGGCAGCAATGGTAGGAAAAGCCTTCAGGGAGCCCCCGATGGCCCCTGCACGCCCTTCACACCAAGGCCCTGGCAAAGCCTGAACTCCTGGGAAGAGAACTCCAAACCCCTGGCACATTTACACTCAAATCCATGTTCCTGGGAAGATCCTCTCACTCTGAGGTCCTCGAGCCATTCCACTCCTGCTTTTCACCTTCACACACACCCCTTTAGGACTCTCGTTTTCCACCCCTTATTTCCCATGACAGGAGTCAGAGAGCCCCCAGGAAGAGCGAAGGGAGCTGTAATTCCCTCAAATACACCAATCCAGAGCTGGGCTTTCCCCTGGAAGCACCCAAATGCATAAAATCCACCCAAACACCAGAAGACTGAGGGTAAAATCCTCAAAGCTGGCAGCATTTGGATTCTGTACAACAGCAGTAGGTGTAGGGACACGTTTTAACCGTGGCTGTTGCAAGCAATAATGATGTTAATTCAGTTTAAATAGAAGCAAATCCTCCCCTTTGTTTCTCCCTTTCTCCAGAGCTGGGGAGGCTGGAAAAGCAAAACCACTGCTGGTTTATGCCTTGATCCAGAGGCTTACAGCACCCATACATCAATACATAAATATGCTAACAGGGCTTCTTGATAAAAAATTCATTCTCTCCCCAGCTAGCGTGAACTCACTCAGCTGCTTTATTCATGAGCCTGGGAGAGCTCTGCCACCATCGAAAATAACAGGCTGGCCAAGGGACTCTAGCTCTTTTTGAATGTTTTTTGTTTTTATTTTGTCGCCTCTCCTCCCTTTCTTTTATTTTTCACCAGCTGTGGGCTTGAATTATGGATGTCAGCTCGGCGCAGGCTGTTCCCGGGGGGGCAGGTGAGGCACGTTCAGGGTGAGGAAGGTCAGGGCGGTGGCTGGGGTTCTCAAGAGGAAGTTTTGCCCCAGCAAAAAGCCTGCCCAGCCCCTCTCTGAGCCCCACGGGGCACTGATCTGGAAGACAGGGAGGGTTTAAGGCCGGGTTGGATGGGGCTTGGAGCACCCTGCTCTGGTGGCAGCTCAGCAGGGAGGTTGGAACGAGGTGATCTTTAAGGTCCCTTCCAACCCAAACCATTCCGCGATTCTCTGGAGGTGCATTTCACACCTTTTGCCACGAATCTGAGAGCCACGGAGCTCACGAGACCAAGGAATTCCAACAGTCCCACAAAACGTGATGCCACAGGGGCAGCCACTTCACCCAGCAGGGCTCCAAATGTTCTGATTCCCTCCAGCGCCGCAGTCGCCCATCTTCGGGTTTCCCTGAGCACACAAAACTTGCATTTTCGGGGAAAGAGGCACAAGGAGAGCACAGGAGCTCTTGGGGCTGGGTTGTGCTGTTGGAGGGAGCGCCTTGAAGAGCAGGCTCTGCTGCTGAGCTTGGAGTTCTGCTCGAGCACCAACCCTTCAGTGCCTCAGAGAGCTCCCGCGCGAGCCAGGCTGCGCCCGGAATAAATTCAGCGCTCCCTGCACGTGGCTTTCATGTGGTTTTCTTACTCTGCCAAGGCTTTGGGTGTCTGAAGAGCCAAAGCTGGCCCCAAATGCGCTCCAGAAGTCCCAAGGAGGGAGAGATAGCCACAGGAATAAATGTATAAAACACGGACACAGGTTCGGAGCCCTGCTCAGTCTGGCTGCTCAGGGACGCGCGAGGTTTTCAGACAAGGATCACCCAGACCCACTCAGAGTTTTGCTGGTCTGGTGAGTGGGTGCAGAATAAACTTTTCCTGCCACTCAGCAGCCCCTGGGCCGGCAGGGCAGAGCCAGTCACACGGAGCGATTCCCGGAGCACCACAACAACCCAACGCCTCATCATTTCCTGGCTTTGAGCAGAGGGAACTGTGGGGCAAGGCCCAAAACCATTGCAAACAACAACAGCCCGAAGGATAACGCCCAGGCTTCCTCATCATCCCAATGCAGATCCAGATTCTTCCCGATTTTCCCTCTGAACGTCGCCAGCAAATATTCCCGAGAAGTTTTCGGGAGCAGAAAATCGGTTGAATGAGTTAAAGCCTTGATTCCATTGCATGAAATCATGGCCACGGGCTGTTAAACACCTGCATTCTCCAGCAGAGCACCGATTTATTTAGGTTAGGCCACCTTCTCGTTCTTATCTTCTAATGAGACACCTCCAGCAGCTCAGCTTTCCCTTAATGACGAGCAAAAAATATCCTTGTGGATAAATCTCGGAATAAACTGGAGCTGAGAGCTCAGTCCCACAGAATTCAGAGCACAGAGAAGCCCCCGGGCCCAGCAGCCCTCTGTCAATGCAATCCCGACTCAGAACAAGATTCCAAAGGTGTTTTATCCCTCCCATTTCCCCGCTGCAGACAAAACAGAACAAAAAGCCAGTTGGTCGTGATCCTCTGGGCTCCATCTAAGGATGTTTCACAAGGTTTTGAGAAGGCATTTTAAATAGGAAAGGACTCTCTGCTGTAGGAAAGGAGAAAAGGTTTTTTTCCTAAGCACGAGCCTTGCCAAGTTGTTCCAAATTTGAATGAAAACTGCCTGTGAAAATATTTACTCCAGTGTGTATTCATTAAGCCTGTGAAAAACGATGAGAGCAGCTCAAAGCTGCTCCTCTCTGTGTTCCGGGAGTCCTTTCTGGGAGAGAACAACCTGGGAACAGGGATGGGCAGCAAAGGTTTTGCCACAGGCCACGTTCATAAACAAACCAACCCTAAAAAGGGGCAGGGACACCCAGGGGGTTTTTGGGATGAGCTGCTTCCCACAGTTCCTGGGTGATTTTCCTCCCTCGCAAGGGATTTGCTGGATTTTAGAATTATGGAGTATTTGGGGTCGAAAGGGACCTTAAAGCCCATCTCATCCCACCCCTTGCCGTGGGCAGGGCCACCTCCCACTATCCCAGGTTGCTCCAAGCCCTGTCCAACCCAGCCTTGGACACAAGAAAAAATAAAAGTGATGGTGTGATAAAAAAAAAGATTAAAATTTTCCTGTTTGAAAGGCTCTGTCGTGCCAGGAACTTCATCTGTCGGAGGAAAAACAACAAGTTGCCTGGAAGGGTGGCTGCCCCATCCCTGGCAGTGTCCAAGGCCAGGCTGGACAGGGCTCGGAGCACCCTGGGACAGGGGAAGGTGCCCCTGTCCTCCCCCTGCACCCAGGGCATGGAGTCTGCTGAGAAAAGAGCAGAAACCTTCTCCCAGAGCCCCCAGAGCCTCTTCCGCCGGAGCACGGACCCGGGGCTGCCCTCAGAACCACAAAATCAAGTGAAAGCTCCTCTGCTGGCTTCCTCGGGAGCGTTCTGTCACTCTGGGCCACCGCGGCCGCGGGCGCAGCAGGGCTGGCACAGGGCTGGCACAGGATTNGCACAGCATTGGCACAGGGCTGGCACAGGATTGGCACAGGGCTGGCATGGGGCTGGCACAGGGCTGGCACAGGGCTGGCACAGGGTTGGCACAGGGCTGGCATGGGGCTGGCACGTTCTGGGAGCACCCAGCTGCCTTTTTCCTCCCAGCCAGGACAGCGATTGCCCGGCGCCTTCAGAGCTGTTTGCACCCCCGGTGCTTTCACGCAGCCGAGCTGCGAGTGGATTTCTTCAGCTGGAGTTTTTTCCTTGGCAAGCCCCCGTGGTTACGCTGCTGTTTGGAGCGATTTCACTGCTCTCCAGAGAGCAGGCACTGCCTTGAAGAGACCCTTGAAGTTTGCCTGATGTATGTCACTCTCCTGCTACACGTCTGAAACGTCTCCTGTTAAACCTGGAGGTGGCCACCCCACAGTCATTCGGAATAAATCTTCCCCGAGACATTAAATAAACCCCAGAAGGTTCGGGGAGGCGCTTCAGCTCCTGCTCAGCCTCACGCGTTTGCTGGAGCGGGGTTGAGATGTCTCAGTGCTCTCAGGCTCGGAGGGAATGCCCAGTGGGCGCGGGGTCAGCCAGGCTGCTCCCGGACGGACGGAGAGCCAGGCGTGGGCACGGACGTGCAGCACTCTTGGCATTTCACGATTCCAAAGCCATTTCAGCCTCAGGCTTGCTCTGCATTTCCTATTCCTTGGCCTTCCAGAGGAGGAGGCACGCATCCCTAAAAGAGCTGGGAGTTCAGCCCCTGGGCAAACAGCCCCTGCGGCCCTCCGGAATGCAGGGGGAATAACAGGGCTCAGACTGGTGTAGGATTCCTGTGCTGACAGCTCACTCAGGGTCCATCAGCCACTCAGATTCCTCCTCTTACCACGTGCTTCCCTCTCACAGGAGCTTGTGCTGCCCGCTCAGTGCTCCACGAGGGATTTTTCCTACAAACCCGTGGATGCTCGCACCAGTTTATTGCACTGCTGGGGCACACGCACCCGACCGGGTCTCGTTAGAAGCAAGTTTGTTACTCCTAAGCCTGGAGTGAGGCTTTTCCCTGGCAAAAAGGGAATTGAGAAATCCGCTCCGTCTGCTGCTCAGGAGAGTCCGGACACGGAGCTCCAGGGAGGGGTTTAAGGCACGGAGAAGTTCGGATGTTTTTACGCACATGGGTGGTTGGGGACTCCGTTCACACAAGAATTTCTGGGATTTGAGGTGCTGAGATGTCTGGCACACACCGGCGAGCGGCTAAATGAAGGAAGTTTGACCCAAAACACTGATTTTTCCTACGTAATAATAAACCTGGCTGATACTCAAAAAAATCACGGGTTGTAACAACATGATGGGATGGAGGAAGCTTAAATCCAGCAGGAAACATGGGTGAAATCCACATATATGGAATTCCCTATAAAATTCTCAATGGATTTCCACTCTAACCAGCTGGAAGAAGGTCCACGTGCCAGCAGAAGGGGTGTGAGGGGGTCGTGGGGGACACACAGGCCACGTGTGGGCTCTCCCCGTTGGGATGAGTTTCACACATCCGGAACTCCCAATGCGGTTTTGTGCTCAAGTCCATCGTTTGGCTGAGCTGTCCTGGGGTTTTTTGTGCAAGGGTTTGGTCACCCCTAAGCGTGGCCCTGCCTTTTAGTACCGGTTTTACAAAAGCACCATCCACAGGCCAGGTTTTTCCCTTCTTCCCCCCCACTTCTTTTCCCTCTCAAACCAGCCCTGCACTCGGAGCTGCTGCCAGGCTCTTGGCTGCCTGCTCCAAACTCTGCCATCCCTGCCCTAGTTTCCTGCAGATGATTGGTGGTACTGAGCCACAAAATCAACAAAATCAACATTAACCCCACAGCCACAGGCTGGGAATTATCATTTATGTGCACGCCGAAGGTGGCCGGTCCTTATTAGCGAATACAAATCACCCTAACGCGACAGCGAGTGCAATTGAGCACTAACAGCATCAGGAGATTTTTTTCTCTGCTTCCCGAAGCTGCAGGGAGAAAGAGAGAGCACAATTACGCCGTGGCACAGCTCAGGAGCTCGGCTCCCACCTCCGTCACGGGCGCAGGGCACCAGCGCGTGCCACGTGCCACGTGCCCTGCTGGCTTTGTCCCCGGCACATCCCCAGGACAAACGTGCAGTGATAAGAGGAGTCCAGCACTGCTGAGCATCAGGTCCCAAGGGAAACCTCTCCCTAAGTCAGGGCTGTGGGGGGGTTTTACACCAAATCTGTGGCCCAGCTGTGAGGCAGCTGCGGTGTGCTCCTGGCTCCGAGATGCTCTAAAAAGCTGAGAGATCAGAATGGGCTCTGCCTCAAAACCATGGGGACATTTCTTCCCACGCCTGTGGGCATTGCGTGTTTCAGCATTCACTTTTCATCTGTTTGCTCCTCACTTCCCATAGAATCCTGCATTATTGGATTCCCCCAGAGGGTGCTGGGCACTGCCCAGGCTCCCCAGGGAATGGGCACGGCCCCGAGGCTGCCAGAGCTCCAGGAGCGTTTGGGCAGCGCTGCCAGGGATGCCCAGGGTGGGGTTGTTGGGGTGTCTGTCCTGGACTGGATGCTCCTGGTCATCCTTTCAGCTGTGATTCCCTGATCTCCACCTCTTCAAAGACCCAGCTAAATCCTCAGCTGTGTCCCAGGGGAAGCAGAGCACCCTTGTCCGAGCCTGGCACAGCCCCTGCTCTGTTTTCCCAGTGCTGGTCGCTTCCAGCCCTGGATTCTGACACCCCACATCCACCTGGAGCAAAGCTCGGTCCTGGGACACGGCAGGGAACGCAGTGACAACAAAGGCACCACGTCAGGAGCGTGCTGTGGGATTCAGAGTGGCAAAACAAAGCCTCTCCTTGTGCTTATTTTCCCTGTCAACGTAGGGAAATCCCTTCAGCAGCTTTTCCTTTTGCTGCCTGCTCACACTTCTGCTGGTTAAACAGCTTTGCTCCTCAACATTTATTCACAACAAGGAGAGCTGATCACGCACAGGGAGCGATCACAGGAGACTGAACCCACCCTAAACCCCCTCACACCACTGCTGCCAGCCCCAGGACACACAAATGTCACCGCAAACACAGCATTTCTTCTCACCCCTCTCAGTGTTAGCAATTATGGGTCTGTGATTCAGTGGACCGGCTTCAGGTCACTTCTAACAGCCCATCAGTTGTTCCGGGAGAGAAGAGCAGTTCCAGTGCCACCTGCAGAGTCCCACGGGCTCTGCTGGAGCATTCACTGCGCCACCAAATCAGCTGTGACAGTCCCCACGAGGAGAGCCAAGTGCAAAACCCCCCAGGAAACCACGCTCTGAGCAAAGGGCCAGCAAAAAGCCACTGAAGTCACCTCTAAGCCTTATCTGGCGGGTTTCAGAGGTGCTTAAAATGCGGAGGCTCTTGAGCCCTGAGGAATCTCACGAGCAGCCAGGGAGCAAAGAGGAACCTTCATCCAAGCCTGAGATGAGGGGAGCTGCTTTATGTTGTTTTATTTCCCTTCTGTTTTCTGCAGCACGTTCAAACTGCGCCCTCACACCACCTCCCGGGGGGGTTTGCTCAGGAAATCCCCTCCTGGTCCGGGTAACCAGTGCTGGTCACATCCAAACTCCCCCTGAGGAGCATCGCCTTGGATTCCCCAGCTCCCACTTGTGGGTGATGGAGACCCAGAGTCACAGGTTTGATCTTCCTAAACGAGGCTTTCACCAGCACAGGGGGCCCAGAGCAGCTGGGGCTGCCCTTGGATCCCTGGCAGTGCCCAAGGCCAGGCTGGATGGGGCTGGGAGCAGCCTGGGATAGTGGGAGGTGTCCCTGCCATGGCAGGGGTGGGATGAGTTGGCTTTTAAGGTCCCTTCCAACCCAACCATTCTATAATTCTATGAAACACCCCGAAAAGACACATCTGAGCTCTCCCAACTCGGGGAACAGAGTCTCTTCTGCCCCTACAAGCCCCAACACCACCCCACCAACAAAACCATCTCTGGGCCAGGCTGGAAATGGAACAACAATGATATCCCAGCCTTTCATTTCTGTGCCTTCATAGGAATAAAGAAATTCAAAGACACAAAGGGGAACGAAAAATACCGAGTGAATCATGAGCTATTATCATTCAGGGAGGGTAAAGTTCCAGTTGGGATCCAATTTAAGGTAGATTTATATTTTGTTTGAACTGCTCATCCCTACTCACCAGCAGATTAGGTTAGGTCCAGCCCACAGTCTGCAAAGACCCGCTGGACACTAATATTTGTCAGCAGGAAATAGAAGAAACATGAAAATCTCTTGCATTAAGATCAAAAGAGAGCAAGGGTGCACTTTGACATTTCTCCTCTCCTGCAAGGAGCCCCTGTTTTGCAAAGCAAATTCCACCGCGGAGCTTCGAACTCCTGGAGAGGAAAGATGAAAGGTGAAAACCCGGCTGGCTGAAAGTCAGCACCGAGGTTTCTGACAGCTCCGGGTGGAGCAGGTTTGGCCCACGGTTTGCTGGGACCACGAACAGAGTTCTCAGTTCTTTGGAAGTGCCTGGCACGGCTCCCACATCAGAGGCACCTCACGGAGGGGAGCAGAGCAGAGCGAACCATGAAGGACCACGGCAAGGAGCTCCAACCCCTTCCCAGCCCACTGAGGATCCCAAAACTCCAAACTCATCCCTGCCAGGTCCACAGCAGCCCCCTCAGCAGGGCTCCCAGCTGCCTCCTCTTTGTCATCAATGCTTAGACTCAGCCTAGCAAAAGAATTACTTTATTTCAGGAATTCATGGGCAGGCACAAAACTTTTCAGGCTTTTCTCACTTTGCAAAACAAAGGGGGCTTCCCATGGCAGCCAGTGGAGGGTTTGATGATGGAAAATAAGGTTCCTGCATGGGCAGAACTGGGAATTGCTGCCCAGAAAAGGAAACCAGAGCTGTGCTATTGCCTCTTTAAAAGGTCTCCCACCTCCACAGAGCCCATGTTAGCAACAGGTGAATCTCTGTCATTCGCCAACAACAAACAAGAGGATCTAAAATGATCCAGAAATGACCTTAATTTGGAAACTGGATCTGGAGGGAAAACAGGGCTCAGGAGGACTCACATCCCAGGGCACCACGGCTTCTCTTGCTGGGCAGTGGCACCGTTTCCTCCCAGCCCAGTACAAGGATTTCCTCGCCCAGGCCCTGCACTTGGAGCCCATCACTGGAAATATTCTCCCCCAGCAGCACCAACATCCTCCAGCCCCGGCAGCCGCTGGCTATCGACAGAGCCATGCTCAAAGCTTGGTAACAAATTTAGCAATACTTGGCGTGTCCAAACGCTTCATGGGGACTAATGAATAAATTTACATAACGGGCCCAAGAGCTGATCCGAGCACCTCCTACCCCAGGTGATGCCCTCTTGATTTTTGCCTTTTTTCTTTTCTATTTTCTCTGCATTCTTTACACACATATTTGTAGCTTTGTAGCCCGTTACTGTAACTTAGCTTCAGTATTTTCCTGAGCAGAAAGACAGAACAAAGTCCAGGATCCCTCTGCGATCCTGGTTCTCCTTAGAAACCAAGGTTGAGACCAGCTCTCCTGATGCCTTGAGTGGCTGCCTAGGAACAGAGGCCAGACAGGAGTGAGGGAATAAAGGCAGGGATTTATTGGAAGGGCCTTCAAAGGTGCACCCTGGGGAGCCAGAGGCTACATCCAAAATGGACCCCAAGGTGGACCCCGAGTCACGAGTTCTTCACGCTTTTATAGGTTTGGTCCATTTGCATATCAGCATAAATTTGCCAATTAAAACTTTAGCTAATGATGTCATTTCTTCGATTTCTCCACCTCTCTAGAGGCCCCAGCTTCCACCTTTTGGGCCTAGGACAGTCTGAGTGTCTGTGAGCAGCAAGCTGGGAGAGGCTTTGTTGTGTCTCTGGCACGAGGGAACAGAAGTTAACCAGCTACAAGGGAGTTCAGAGTCACACACCGGGCAGTGCAGGATTTGAAGAATATAAAAGCTAAAACCTAAGGCATCACCACCACGGACCAACTCTTCCAGCCTCCGATCTGCTTTCAGGACAGAGCAAACCCCCCAGATTTCAATGACTGCTGCGCTGGTGAAGCACACCTCACCCAGGGGCTGATCCCTGCGAGCCCCGGCCCTCCCGAGCATCCCCCAGCCCTGGGGAGGGGGGCGGTGATAACAAAGCCCTGGGGATGCAGGACAATCAATCCAGCAGGAAACGAATGGGCCATTAAGGAAGGAGTTGTAACCTCAGCCTTCCTGTGATGGCTCCCAGGCCCAGACTGGCTGGCAGCACGGGGCTTTCGGTCCCAGCAGGGCTGGCTGCTCCATCAGCAGCGAGGGAGGGGTTTGTACAAGCAGGGGGACAAATCGACCCCAACCAGAGCCAGCCTGTGCTGGTGGCACACATGGGAAGGGCTCAGCTAAGCCTGAGGGACAGCAGCTTTTATAGAATCACAGATTTGGGTTGGAAGGGACCTTAAAGATCATCCAGTGCCACCCCTGCCATGGCAAGGACACCTCCCACTGTCCCAGGCTGCTCCAAGCCCCGTCCAGCCTGGCCTTGGGCACTGCCAGGGAACCAGGGGCAGCCACAGCTGCTCTGGGTACCCTGTGCCAGGGCCTGCCCACCCTCCCAGGGAACAATTCCTTCCCAATATCCCATCCATCCCCACCCTCTGGCAGTGGGAAGCCATTCCCTGTGTCCTGTCCCTCCATCCCTTGTCCCCAGTCCCTCTCCAGCTCTCCTGGAGCCCCTTTAGGCCCTGCAAGGGGCTCTGAGGTCTCCACACAACCTCTTCTGTGCCTTCTTCTGTGTCCATAGGGGAGGTGCTCTAATCCCCTTCCCAACTTGGCGGCCTCCTCCGGACCTGCTCCCACAGTTCCGTGTCCTCCTTACGCTGGGGGCACCAGAGCTGTGTGGTTTTCCCTGCTTTCATGAGCCAGCAGGGGAAAAAGCTCCAGCCTTTTTTCTTACTGACGCTTAATCCCAGTTTACACAGAGCACATCTTGCCTGCCGCAGTCCCACAGCCTTCTGCAAATCTTAATTAAGCAAAAGATTAAAAGCAGGTCCACAGCTCGGCTCTGATGAGTGTCCTGCATCAGGGGAATGCTGCTCTCCTTGAGGGGTCCGGAGCCTGGGGCTGGCAGGGAAACTTTTACCTGATAGAATTTTCCTGCCAAAAAGCCATTTTCCTCAGCAGGGGAGAACTCGGGTGGTGAATCAGAGCTCCCCGAACAAGGAACAACCTCTGACACTCCCCCATGTATGAGTCTGAGCACGTGTTCATTTACTCTACCAGGTCTGGATTCAAGAGGAAACATCTTCCAGCTTCTTCCCAGCCTGGCTGCAGCAGGGATCAGGCTGGTTCGGGCAGCATCCCTGTGCAGCTGCTGAGCTGCCCGGAGCTGGATGGATTCCATCTCCAGGCGAGTGGCCAGGACGAGGGAGCTGATTGCCCCCCTCTACTCTGCCCTTGTGGGACCCCGCTTGGGGTTCTGTGTCCAGGTCTGGGGTCCTCAACACCAGGAGGATGTGGAGCTGCTGGAACAAGTCCAGAGGAGGCCACGGAGCTGCTCCCAGGGCTGGAGCCCCTCGGCTCTGGAGCCAGGCTGGGAGAGCTGGGGGTGTTCACCTGGAGAGGAGAAGGCTCCAGGGAGAGCTCAGAGCCCCTTCCAGGGCCTAAAGGGGCTTTTGAAAAGGAGGGAGAGGGACTTTTTGTACGGGCAGAGTGACAGAACAAGGGGCAACGATTTTACACTGGAAGAGATCAGGGATAGATGGGATTTTGGGAAGGAATTGTTCCCTGGGAGGGTGGGGAGGCCCTGGCACAGGGTGCCCAGAGCAGCTGTGGTTGCCCCTGGATCCCTGGCAGTGCCCAAGGCCAGGCTGGACGGGGCTTGGAGCAGCCTGGGACAGTGGGAGATGTCCCTGCCCATGGCAGGGGTGGGATGGGATGAGCTTTAAGGTTCCTTCCCACCCAGACCATTCTATAACTCTGTGACTTCACTGCTGTTGCCTGTGCACAGCCTCACAATGCATCCACAAACACCCCGTGGAGGATTTTCAGTCACTGCTGCAGCATAATCTGGGCTTTTGTCTCCTTTTTCAGTCTGATGAACTTGGAGTAGGCAGGGGAGACACCGAACCAAAGAACGAGTGGCCGGGAAAGAGCACGCGGCTGAGGCTGTGAAAAAGCTGAGGCCTGCACAGGGTGGACCTTCCCCACCCACAGCTTCTCTCACTTCCCAGGTCCTCAGCCAGCAGAGCAGCACAGGGAGGGGGTGGCAGCACTCGGGGACAAGGGACGGGGAGTGCCCCGAGGCGCGGCACAAACCGCTCGCCCTCCGCCACAACACCCCCGAGGCTCTGCCAGATCCCAGCGTCAGACCCCGAGCTGAGCCCTCTCGGGCACAACAAATCCAACTCTGCGGCTGCTCCGGGCACCTGCTCCCAATTAGATTAATGGGGATCTGGAGTGAAGCTACGACAGCTTCAGAGCAACCCCCAAAATCAATGCCCCCACCGTAAGCTCAGGGTTTTTTGCGTGTGGTACGGGAGGCAGGGCGGGAGAAGGTGATCTCATACACCACGTATTGATTAATCGATCCCAGCCAGGATGCTAATGGGCTCTTCTTACAACACTTGGCACCGGCAGGAAGGAGCAGGAGTGCTGAATGAGGAGGGGAGAAGCTGGTGGTGCGGTGAAGCTTCAGGGTGAGGGGAGAAATGCAGCGGGGAAATCTTCTAGAGATGGCTTTAAGCGGTCGGAGACTGGGAATAAATGGAGGAACTGAGCAGCAGAGGGAGGAGGGAATAAATCAGATTTACTGGCTCCAAACACAGCAGAACTGTACCTGGCAAATTACTGTGGCTGAGGATAATCCTTTCCTGTTGCTACAAAAACCCTCCCAGGAAGGGCTGGAAGGGCCCAGCACGGGTCTGGAGTCTGTGGTGAGGAACACTGAGCACGGCATCGTCCCTCCAGCCAGAGACACGGGCTGAGGGCATCAGTAATGCCTGACTTTGGGAGTTTTCCACAGAAACTACAGCCTCAGACGAGAGCGTGGCACTGCCTGGAAGCCGGCAGAGGCTGCGTGGGATTGTCCTGCCCTTGGTAAAACTGGGAAGAGCAAAACTGGCTGGCCAAGAGGTGGTGACAGTCGGGGTCCTGCCTTGCAGGAGGCAGGGAAATTCTGATGCCTTATCGTGGCCACCTAAAGACAAGGCTAGACAGGGATAAGAGAATAAAAGGAGGTGTTCATTTGAAGGGCCTTCAAAGGCACACCCTGGGCTGTCAGAAGGCTCCACCCAAGATGGGTTCTGGGTTTTTCACCCTTTTAGAAGTTTGGTCCATTTGCAGATCAGGGTTAATTCTCCAGTTCTAACCTCTGTTAATGATGGAACTACCCCAAGTTCGCCCCTCCTCCCAAGGCTTTAGTTTACACATTTTGGGGCTTGGGACAGCCGAAGTGGCCTTGGAGAGCAAACCCAGAGAGGTTTGTTCTGTCTGACCAGCAGGAGAGAACAGCAGCTCACAGGCCACAAGAAACCTCAGAGTTACACACCAGGCAGTGCAGGATTTGAAAAATATAAAAGTTAAAACCTAAGGCATCAGTTCAGCTTTGTGCATCTTCTGTGCAGCCCACAGAGTCACGCCAGGGCTGAAGGTGAGTGACAGAGCTCTGGAAAACTGGACTGGTCTAACCAAAGCCAAGACTGGAGCTCAGAATTACAAGTTTGATCAACAAGGGCTACACCCATCAGGAGAGGAAACCTCCAGGTACAAAATACAAAGGAGTTGCTGCTTTTGCCACCCAAATTTCGTACAATTTGGATTTTCTACGGGGCATTGTGAGAACCTGCTCCTACTCACCCAGCAGAGCACAGGAGCACCTCGGGGGTGACACCAGCTCCTGCACTGCCACCACCCCACTGCCACCACGCATCCCATCTGCAGCCTCAGAGCACCACAGATTCAGCCAGAAACAGCCCCTCAGGAAAACAGAAACAATCCTCCCGAACATCAGGGGATCAGGAGGTGAAAGCCACTCAAACTGAATTAATTTTCCTCCCAGAACCATCTTTTCCCAAGCAGCACCCCCCAGCCCCAGCGGAGGACTCACGTTGTAGAGGATGTCGGTCCAGCCCTCCATGGTGATGCACTGGAAGACCGTGAGCACGGCGAAGAGGATGTTGTCGAAGTTGGTGA
Organism: Gymnorhina tibicen; assembly: GCA_013399875.1. NCBI lineage: Eukaryota > Metazoa > Chordata > Aves > Passeriformes > Artamidae > Gymnorhina > Gymnorhina tibicen. The sequence continues at coordinate 823,000 of VXAZ01001518.1, read as the reverse complement.
TGCCGTAGTTGGGGCCCTGCCAGTACTCCCTGCACGTGGTCCCGCTCTCACACTGCCTGGCAGGAGGCTCCTCTCCACAGGGAAAATCTCCCACCTCCTCACCTGCAGAGAGGGAAGAGAAGTTACTGCTTGGAACCATCCTGAGAGGTTCCTGGCTGAAACCATCCTGAGAAGTTCCTGGCTGAATCCATCACGAAAAGTTCCTGACTGAAACCATCCTGAGAAGTTCCTGGCTGAATCCATCACGAAAAGTTCCTGACTGAAACCATCCTGAAAAGTTCCTGATTGGAACCATCACGAAAAGTTCCTCATTGGAACCATCCTGAAAATTTCCTGCTTGGAACCATCCTGAAAAGTTTCTGAAACCATCCTGAGAAGTTCCTCCTTGGAACCATCCTGAGAAGTTCCTGATCGGAACCATCCTGAAAAGTTTCTGAAACCATCCTGAGAAGTTCCTCCTTGGAACCATCCTGAGAAGTTCCTGCTTGGAACCATCCTGAAAAGTTTCTGAAACCATCCTGAGAAGTTCCTCCTTGGAACCATCCTGAGAAGTTCCTGATCGGAACCATCCTGAAAAGTTTCTGAAACCATCCTGAGAAGTTCCTCCTTGGAACCATCCTGAGAAGTTCCTGATCGGAACCATCCTGAAAAGTTTCTGAAACCATCCTGAAAAGTTCCTGATTGGAACCATCCTGAGAAGTTGCTGATTGGAACCATCCTGAAAAGTTTCTGAAACCATCCTGAAAAGTTCCTGATTGGAACAATCCTGAGAAGTTCCTGATTGGAACCATGACGAAAAGTTCCTGATCAGAACCATCATGAGAAGTTCCTGACTGAAACCATCCTGAAAAGTTCCTCATTGAAACCACCCTGAGAAGTTCCTGATTGGAACCATCCTGAAAAGTTTCTGAAACCATCCTGAAAAGTTCCTGACTGGAACCATCCTGAGAAGTTCCTGCCCGGTGCTGCTGCATCCTCCTGGCACCACGGCCAGGATTAAATTCACCTTTTGGGTTTCTTAGTGCCGCTATGGACGTGGAAAAGTCGTTGTGCCCCTGTAATCATTTCCACGCTGCTGGGCTCTGAGAGATGGGTGAGGGGAGGGTGGAGCAGAGCCATCCCTGAAGGGCCCAAAATTCACAGTTTGCCATCTCACATCGTGGAATTGTTTAGGTTGGAAAAGACCTCCAAGATCACCAAGTGCAACCATCAACCCAGCACCGCGAACCCATGTCCCCAAGTGCCACATCCACACGTTTTTGAGCACTTCCAGGGATGGGGACTCCACCCTGGGCAGCCCCTTCCAATTCCTGACCACCCTTTCAGTGAGGAAATTTCCCCTAACCTCCAGTCTAAACTTCCCCCGGGGCAACTTGAGGCCGCTTCCTCTCGTCCTGCCACTTGTTATCTGGGAGAAGAGACTTCCAAACTGCAAATAATTCCTGGCTCATGACAGCTCAGCACATCTGAGAGGCCTGGAAATGGTGTAAGAGCAGCACGAAGAAAACCCACCACAAAAAAATAAACCCCAAAACCACCACAAAGAATAAAACCGAGGGTGTGGTAAAAGCAGGGCTTTGGGAATGGGACACACCTCAAACACCCTCGAAGTGCTAAATATTGGCTCTGTAACATGAAACCAAAAGGGCACCTTCTGCACCAGTGCCAGTTTTGGGGTGCGGACAGCCCAAAAATTGCCCAGGCTCCACATTTTTGCACGTGTGGCAGGGGAAGGATCCGTGAGGGACGGTGCTTCTCTGCTGAGTTTCACTGCAGACCCAGAGAAGGCCAAGGTGGGTAAATCTGTCAGGGAAGGACCACCAGGAATGGCCAGGAGGGTGCCCAGCATCTTCCAGGCTCAGCTGGGAAGGGTTGCAGCCCTCCAGAGCAGCTTGGAAAACTCCAGTGCTGGGTTTCAGGAGTAAGCAAATATCCCAAGTAACATCCCTGTTTAGAGAGCTGCGACGGGGGAAGCATTAAAGGGTTCTTAAAGGGTTTTTAAAGGGCCACGTTATGGTGATGGAGCAGCAAACGGCACAAAATCCAGTTCACCTGGGGGAAAAGCAGGAGCAGTGCTAGCAAGAATTAGGAATAATCATTCCACGGAGCAGAGCCCGCAGGAGGGAAGCAAAATTGCCACTGTGGAGCAGGATCTAAGTGCGTGTGGATTTATATAAATATATACGTGGCACTTTCCTGTTGACTCAACACCTCGGTGCGGGGCAAACCTCCAGCTCCCATATGGGTCACCACAGGCTCTCACGAGGGCTTGGCGAGAGAGGAAAATGCCAAAGCTGGCTCCTGCGGACCATTTGTGAAAAGAGGATCCAGTTTCATCTCGGTTTTGCCTTTTGCTGCCAGGGAATTCTCTGAGAAAGCAGCGCACATCCACCACAAAGGGGTGCATGGGGGTTTTTTTCCTTTTTAAAGCAGTGACCAGAACTGGCCCTTACTCCTCATGGCTGGAGAGACAGAGAAAAGAGGAATCTCGAGGGAAAATGGAAAATAAATGTGTGATGCCCTTCTCTCCTGGGGCAGCACTTGGGCTGGGTCAGGTGCTTAGAAATAATCCAGTGTCAGCAGAACAGGACAGCAAGGAGGGCGCAGGGAGAGGGAAACAAGACTGGAGCATGCACCGCCACTGAATTTTACCCACTTTTCGGTAAAACAATGACATGTTTCCAGCTCAGAACAGTCAGACTGAGGGAGAAAGGCCTTGAATAACCCTTTGGCCATATTTTGGTGCCAGTTTATCCCTGACCTACCCGGGCTATTGGCTCAGCAGAGCGACACTCGGTGTTGACACCTCTGCTCAGTCCCCTTCACGATGCCCTGCTCGTGCGGCTCCCGATTCCAGGAAAAATCCCAGGGGTTTTTCTCACTTTGGGGATTTGGAACAGCAAGAAGCACGAGCAGCTTCCCCTCCTCCCATTTCCCCCCTACCTGCCAGAGGCATCTCTTTAATGAGTTCCCATTTCCACGCTCGGGCCGGTTTGGAGCCCGTGGTCTCTGCCTGGGCTCCTTAATGCACCTCCGCGGGGATGAGGAGCACTTAGGTTTTAAAAAGCTTCGTGGCCGCTCTGCTGCTCTGCTCCCAGGGGATGCGGTGCCGGGAAACCTCACCCCTCTCTCCTTTCCAGAAGCACCATTTCCCGCCCAGCGGCTGGAGAGCGCATCCCCGTAACTCACCCCAGCCCGGAGCGCGGGGTGACCGGGGCACGGGCGCTTCGCCCCTCCCGGTGAGGGGGCTCTGGGAGCTGAGCCACAGCTCCCACCGGGCTGGCGGCTGCTGCCGAGCACGGAGATGCGGCACAGGCGGCAGAGCTTCGGCTGCGCTCCCAGCCCCGGGCTGGAGCGCGCCCAGCCCGCGAGAGGCGCTTACACACGGCATTACCCGTGACAAAAACCTGCCCTCGGTCCCCGAGCCCGGCACGGAGACCGCTCGGTCACCGCTGACGGCGGAGGTGAGTCTGCAAGGGAGCACACACGGCTTTGGGGCTGGCGTTTCGCTTTTGCACCGACGAGGTTCTGGGGGAGGGAAGGGAATCCTCCCCTTTCGGGTGTCAGCCCCGAGGGAGAGCCTCGGGCTCTGCCTGCAGCCGCCTCCTGCGCACAAAGGATGCACGAACATCCCCCACCCTGTTTGCAGTCGAACAGACCTGAAAATGCTCCTAGGAAACCCCAGCCTGCCCAGGATTCCATCCTCCACGCCACCTCGGCACGAACTCTGCTGCTTCCTCCACACCAGTATTGCCACCGCTGTCCCTGTCCCCCTGTCATCACTGCCACAGCCCCTCGCAGGGGCCACGCCACCCGCAAAGAGGCTTTTTCCTCCTACAAATCCAGTCCAAAAACTCATTTCCTCCAGGAACTGCCGGGATTTTCTCACAAGTCATAAACTCCCAATTGTCCTTTGTGACCCGTGTCGTGTTTTTCCAACATTCCATAGGAACACGAGCAAGAATTCCCTTTGCAAATCTCTGTGTACACTGAGTGTATTAAACTGTTCCCACCAGAAAGCTCAGAGATTTGGCAGGGATGTTGTTTTATTACCACTGGATTGCACGGAAATAAATCAATATTAAGACCTATTAGCGATAATGACTGAAAATACAAGGCTGCGTTTTAAAGAAAGTCAATTGCACCTTAAAATGCAACGGTTTGGAGCCAAGAGCAATATTTTGATGCGTGTTATCAGATAACAAACATATATTAACACTACTACAAAGGAATGGGGTGGAACGAGATGATCTTTAAGGTCCCTCCCAGCCCGAACCATTCCATGGTTCCGTGATTTGACACAGCTGTTCCCAGGCAAGCATCTCTGGGATCATCCTCCTCCACCTCCATCTCCTGGGGTTTGTCCCTCAGCCACAGGCAGACACATCATTCACTCTTCAGTGCCCAATTTCCCTTCTCTGAAGGTCATTTTTATCCTTTCTCCATCAAAGGACTCCTTGCCTCCCATCTCTTGTCCTTTCGGTTTTTGGTTGCTCCCAGACTTTTAGATCTTTTACTATCCCACACCAAAGTTTGCCCAGAAACCTTCCCAGGAAACTCGAGGTGCGTAAAGCAAAACCCAATGGAAACGTAGACAGGCACCAAGGAATAAAAATGGAACAACAGGAATTTGGTTCTGGGCTCCTGCTGTGAAAGTTCTGAGGGCCTCCTATCCCAAAAGAATTTTTCATCTCACTCTTGGGCAGACTGGGAGCAGCCCAGTGGCATCGGGGAGAGGAGAACCTGTCCCAGTCCATGTAGGGTGGGCACAAAATTCTGGTAACTCCCAGGATATGTGGGTGAAGAGGGAGAGAATGCTGGGAACGTGGAAGAGGCCAAAGGAAAAGCAACAGAGAAGCAGGAGAGAAAGACCCGGAGGGCAGAGCTCACCCGTCTCGTTGGAAAAGCAGGTTTTGTGGAATTTGCCCATGTAGAACTCCAGCCCGATGATGGCAAACATCACAATGGCAAAGAAGAGGAGCAGCCCGATCTGCAGCAAGGGCACCATGGCCTTCATGATGGACTTGAGGACAACCTGCAGGCCTGTGGGGACACAAAAACACCTCAGGGAGGGAAGGAAAACAAGGACATGGGGGTGGAGGGAAGGCGGGAGAGAGGGGCTGTCCAAGGGGCAATTTGGGACTGGCGAGACCGAGCAGTGCTGCTCTTCCCAGGGTGCTGCAAAAACATTTCCTGCCCTGAGAGCAGGAGAGACAGCTGGGGGTTCTCCTTTTCTGGTGGCTTTTCTTCAGGTGACAGATTCAATGGGTTTTTAAGCTCCAGAGGCACTAAAAAGATTTTTCCTGAAGCTGCTGGAGTCCCGAGACTCAGCCTGGAGCTGAACCACGTCCTTGGGGCAGTTGTGGTGCAGCTCTGAACCCTACCTAGGACTCCTTAGGGCCAAGCAAACCAACCTGTTGTCGACCAAGCGGATGAAAAGCTCATTCCCTCTTCTCCACAGACACGCTGGAAGTGCCAGCTTTATCCCACCAAATTCAGACGGTGGCTGGACTGAGCAGTAATTAAGAAATTGGTGCTAAATGTTGTTATTGCTGTTATTATCTGACCGCGTTGAAATGGAAGCGAGACCTTAGCAGGAGCTCAAACCTCAGCTAACACAATCATTTATTAAATTAAGACAATTTAAATAATTATTTAGCTGCACCGGAGTCTCCTAGAGATATTTTCCAGAATAAATTCCAACCTGTGCCTACACACACAAGGCTTTCTTTGGAAGGAAGGTCACGGTGTCACCTGGGGAGATCAGGCAGGATCTGCACTGCAGTGGAAACCTGTCCTGAGCACCTCAGCGTGAGGGCAGAGAGAGAATTTCCCAGCACCTGATGCTGCCACTCAGCTTGAAAGTGGAGGAGGGAAGGAAAACCCCGTGGGTGGGTGCGATCCCCCTGTCCCAGGGAGTCTGGGCTGCTCAGGAGCTGCCTCTCCCTGCACAACACCCAGAACAGCCTCGATGCTGTCCCTGTCACGCCCTGCTCTGCGGGAACAAACCCCTGCCCATCCTCCACCAGCCCTGGAACTCATTTTCAGTTAAAGCCAGGGGAGGTAAGGCTGGCCATGGAGGTGGCAGATCCTGCAGAGGCACCCCACAAAAACCCTGCCGTGGTGGCTCCCTCGGTGGCCTGTCCTGAGGGGTGGGGGATGAGGGAGCATCCTCGTCCTGCCACCTGGTGCAGCACCAGCAGCATCAAGATGGGCACAGGCAGTTCAAAAGGCATCAAGGTGTCTCTGACAGGAAAAATGCTGAGGCTGTAAAAGGGAAGAGCGTTCCATGTTTGTGCGGGGTTGCACCTCAAGGTTGTGCATTTGCTACAGGAAAAAAAAAAAACATAAAATACTCAGCTTTCACCACATCACTAAAAACCCGAGAGCAAATCTTGTGGGGAAAGGTTGTGCTGGTCCAGGACAGAATCCCAGGTGGGAAAACATCCCCCACACCAGGACAGGGCCAGCTCTGAGGGGCCACCTCACTTTTGTGACATCCTCAGACTGTCATTGCCACGCCTTGCACAGGCAAAAGGTCCAGGAAACAACAGCCAGCAGCACCTCCTTGTTGGAGACAAACAAATGCCACCCTTCCAAGGATCTCTCCTGGGTGGGAATTCAGATTGAAGCCCTGCCCGTGAATGGATCCTGATTTCAGGAATTTTTGGTGCTGTCATTGCCCCCAGGTTAACGCAGAGAACACCAGAGCATCCCACAGTGCTGCAGGGAGAGGCTCCAAACCTCTTTATTCCACACCCAGAAATGAAACAGCTCCTGGCAGCGATCCCTGCTGGGGGGCAGAGCTGTGACTGTGACAAATAAAAAGGCAGAAAGCCACGGTGTGGGCACTGGGATGGTTTCAGGGCAGGATGCAGCTCCTCGCTGGGCATTCAGACCCTTCAGGTTCACACAGAAAATATAAAAATTGAGCCGGGAAGGCCAAATCCCACCTGCTCTTTCCCTTTATTTCCCCCCCTTATTAAAAAGGTAAAATCCCCGGCACAAGAAGCTCAGCTGATCAAAACCACCAGAAGATCCAAGAGCCGAAAAGCCTGAAAGCTGCAAAATTCATCTCTCAGGTCTTCACACCCCCGAGAATTCATTCACCCCGAAAGGCAAAGGGGTCCTAGGACAAACCCCCGCCCCTCACCTGCAGGTTTGGGGGCGCAGCGCTGAAATCAGCACAAAATGGGATGAGAGACAACCAGAGCCCAAAAAGGGCAGGGTGGCCCCGCCGGCCCCGAGGAGGCAGGGGAAGGAAACGGGGCTCAGAGAAGCAGTGGAGCCCCCCAAACCCGCCGAGCGCTCGGGCTGTGACCCGGCGTTGCCGCGACACTCACTCGGGATTCCCGACACGAGCTTCAGCGGCCGCAGCACCCGCACGGCTCGCAGGGTCCGCAGGTCGAAATCCGTCCCGGCAGTCGCCAGAATCCTGAAGGGAAAAGGGAGGGGGAAAAAAAAAAAAAAACATCAGATTAACTGCAAATTCCTCTTTCCAGAGCGTGGATAAGCGTGGGGTAAAACGAGCTGGAGCTGCTTTTAACTCACTGCCCGTGATCACACTGCAGCTCGTGTTCCCTGAAAGGAATTAATTCCCAAAAACTCCGGGGCTGCTGTAGGAAAACCCCCGATCTCTGCCTGGTTATGAGGCCGCTGGAACATCCTCAGGGCACTAAAGAGCTGTGCCCTGTGCCACAGGACAGCACACCCCAAAAGGAGGTGGGGAGAGGGAACCAAATCCCTCGGTGACGCTGGGAATTACCTGCCAGAACTTCCTATAGTAAACCCACAAATCCCTCAAGTCCTGATGTCTGGGGTTCCCCAATACCTGGAGCAGCTCCTGCTCGTGGTTTCCTTTCCGTGTGCAGGCTGTGAGGCTGACACCCCACCAAACCCAGCCCCCGGAGCACAAGGAGTCTTAAAAATGGGATGCTCTGCGCAGAAAACGAAATGGATTCCCTGGTTTAGGGCACAGCAAGGGGAGAAATATTGTCCCAGTGTCCACGAGGAATAATGGAAACTCATTTTTCCTCAGTTTCCTGGTAACAGGAGCCCTTCCTGCTCAATTTCTTTATAACAGGAGCAGTTTTCCCTCAGCGCCTTGCTAACAGGAACCCTTTTTTCCCAGTTTCTTGCCAACATGAGCCCTTTTTCCTCAGTCTCCTGATAACAGGAGCCCATTTTTTCCCTCAGTTTCTTAATAACAGGATCCCTTTTCCCTCCGTTTTTTGATAACAGGAGCTCCTTTCCCTCAGTTTCTTGACACCAGGAGCCCTTTTCCCTCAGTTTCTTGATACCAGGAGCCCTTTTTCCTCAGTTTCTTGCCAACATGAGCCCGTTTTCCTCAGTTTCTTGCCACCAGGAACCCTTTTCCCTCAGTTTCCTGACACCAGGAGCCCTTTCCCCTCAGTTTCTTGCCACCAGGAACCCTTTTCCCTCAGTTTCTTGCCAACAGGAGCCCTTTTTCCGCAGTTTCCTGACACCAGGCTGCCGAGCATCCAGCAGCAATCAGCCCCCCACGAAAACAGACCCAAGGAAAAGCCGACTTTTCCAAAACCAGCTGCATAACTGCCCTCTGAACCGCGCAGGACGCCTGCAAACCCAGCAGTGGAGGCCGTGGCAGCGCGGGGAGCGCTCCCAGGATAAATCCCTGTCCTTGACTTACTGACTGACTTAGCCCCGCTGCCAAGCCCGGCCTAGGGAAGAGCAGGCTCAGCATCGCTGGGCGGAAAGGGCCAGACTCCATCAGCAGGAGGTGCTGGAGATCAGGAAAAAATCCTGCCGGGATGTTGGATGGCAGGAGGCAGAAGCAAGCCAGGACCTGGGGAGCCGAGTATTTATTCTATAGAACACCTGTTCCCGCATTTTCCCGACCTTAAAATTCCCATGACATCAGCTCCACGGATGCACAAGCAACAGGAGAGGATTTAAACCAAGAACCAGCACACGCAGAGACTTCTAATTTCATCCTCTGCCCCCTTCCCTCCACCCTCACGGTTTAATTGCTCACTTACAGACCCGTGCGGCGTGGGAGTAACGCAGGCAGGGATAATCCTAAACATCCCCCTCGGATGATGCTCCCAGCAGCACAGGCAGCCTCCAGGGAGCCAGGATGGGTTTGTGCTGTCGCCAGGCTCGGGACAGGCTGAGGGAAAGGGTCCTTCGTGCCCTTGGTTTGTTTTTAAATTCAAAGAGCAAATGGGAGGGAACGGGTGCCAGTAAATGCTCCGATGGGTCGGAGTTGTCGTTCCGGAGTTTTTCTTCCTAACAGAGGAAGGATTTCAATCCTAAGGATTGAGACAGAATCCAGCCTGTCCCAGCTCTGGCAACACACACAAACCGCCTTTCCCAGGAACCCTCCTGGGTTTGGCCTCGTAAGTCAGGAGTTCCCACATCGTTCTCACTGCCAGCCCCCGGCTGACCTGCACAGGACACCCCGCGGCCACCACCTCCCGTGGCTGCTCCGTGGCTCCCATCCCATCCCATCCCATCCCATCCCATGGATCCCATCCCATCCCATCCCAATCCCACAGACCGCCCCCCAGCAGGGCTGAGCTGTCCCTGCTCCCTCTGCCCATGAATCCGCCACTCCTGGAAAACAAAACGGCCCAGATGTTGTCTGGAGAGGTAAAAAACAGCTGCAGGCCTAAGAAAGCTGGAAAAAAAAAAAAAATCACAGAAGGGTTTGGGTTTCTCCAGGCACCCTGTGCCAGGGCCTGCCCACCCTCCCAGGGAACAATTCCTTCCCAAAATCCCATCCAGCCCTGCCCTCTGGCAGTGGGAAGCCATTCCCTGTGTCCTGTCCCTCCGTGCCTTGTCCCCAGTCCCTCTCCAGCTCCCCTGGAGCCCCTTTAGGCCCTGGAAGGGGCTCTGAGCTCTCCCTGGAGCCTTCTCCTCTCCAGGTGAGCACCCCCAGCTCTCCCAGCCTGGCTCCAGCCCTGGAGCAGCTCCGGGGTTGGACACCCCAGGGGAACCCAGCAGGATTCAAGGGGGCAGAGGCTGAGAAGGCCCAGGCTGGGCACCCAGCGCTTTTCCTGCCCCAGGGGAAGCGGGAAGGGCTGGATCCCGCAGCCCCCCGGCACTCCAGGCTCACCCCCACGGCTCTGCAGCCCCAGCCAGGCCGTGCCAGCAGTGGAACCGGGGCACAGGGGGCCCCGAGGCTTTGAAACAGTGCTGTGGTGTCAGCACCCATCCCAGGAAGCCTCAGGATGTCGGGAAGGACCCAGGGGCAGCAGCTGGAGCACAGCGAAGCAGCTCAGAAGCTGTGCCAGGATGGGGACGGGGCCTTTTCCCCTTACAGAACCAAAATTCCTTTAAAGGATTCCAGTGCCCTAAGCTGGAAAAACATCCCAGTGAGGGGGAGACCTTAATTAACATCATCTGGGGCATTTGCCAAAGCACCACCTTTGCTTTGCTTTTTCCCTCGGAAGGCTCATGAAAGCCACCGTGAGTTAGGTCAGGACAAGTGGGAAACGATCCTTAAAAAAGAAGAGAAATGCAGAGATCAAAGGAGCCAGCTGACAGGCACATCCCAAAATCCTGCTGGAGCATCCCTGGCTCAGCCAGCAGCTGAGAACAAAGCAGAGGTGGTGGGTGAGCCAGTGCCAGAAGAGGAAATCGGCTGGGAAAAGCAGAAAGAAAGATAAAACACCCCCAGATTTTAGGTGATAAATGCCTTGATCTGCAGCCATTTCTGTGCCTCGGTGTGTGCAGAAACACAGGGATGGGGCACGGCTGGGATGGTGCCGCTTCCAAGGGTTTGAGTGCAACAAAATCAACTCCTCCGGGGAAGTTGTCTTTTTTGTGACGGCCGAACACCAAACCTTTCTTGTTCCTACGCTGCTGGGGAGGACCTGGGCACCCATCCTGCCCTCCCTGGGGGCTCAGGACTGTGGCACTCATTCCCCAATTTCACCAGCCCTTGGTTAAAAGCTGCTTTTCTTTCTCTCTTTCTCTCTGATTTTCTCCATCCCTTGGTTAAATGCTGCTTTTCTCTCCCTCTCTCCCTGATTTTCTCCATCCCTTGGTTAAATGCTGCTTTTCTCTCTCTCTCTGTGATTTTCACCATCCCTTGGTTAAATGCTGCTTTTCTCACTCTCTTTCTCTCTGATTTTCTCCATCCCTTGGTTAAAAGCTGCTTTTCTCTCTCTCTTTCTCTCTGATTTCCTCCATCCCTTGGTTAAATGCTGCTTTTCTCACTCTCTTTCTCTCTGATTTTCTCCATCCCTTGGTTAAATGCTGCTTTTCTCTCTCTCTCTCTCTGTGTGATTTTCTCCATCCCTTGGTTAAATGCTGCTTTTCTCTCTCTCTTTCTCTCTGATTTTCTCCATCCCTTGGTTAAATGCTGCTTTTCTCACTCTGATTTTCTCCATCCCTTGGTTAAAAGCTGCTTTTCTCTCTCTCTTTCTCTCTGATTTCCTCCATCCCTTGGTTAAATGCTGCTTTTCTCACTCTCTTTCTCTCTGATTTTCTCCATCCCTTGGTTAAATGCTGCTTTTCTCACTCTCTTTCTCTCTGATTTTCTCCATCCCTTGGTTAAATGCTGCTTTTCTCTCTCTCTGTGTGTGTGATTTTCTCCATCCCTTGGTTAAAAGCTGCTTTTCTCTCTCTCCCCTCCACTGAGGAGCCCTGACTGACAGCTCTTCCCAGAGACAGCCCAGCTGTGGGATAAATGCTCAATAACTTCTATTCCAGCAAAGCCTGGAATAAATTATAAAAGCAGCTTGTTCCTCTGGGGATAAAAGAAAGCAAAGAACGAAGGGAAAGTTCCTTCTCTGAACGTTCTGATAACATAAATAATTAGCAACCCCTTCCTGTAAGGGCCCGGGAGCTCGGGATTGATTTGTTCTGGTTCAGCAAGACCCGGGCTGCCAGACACAGGTGATGAACACCCTCGGTGAAGCCCTGAGCAAAGGAAATGCCCTGAAACTCCTTCAGGTTTAACCCCGGAGCTTCAGATCCTGAGGGTTGGGGTGGGGAAAAGCTGACCCTGCTCCTCAGGATCAGCCCCACCTCGCCTGAGAGCCATTAATGCTTCCCACGGATCTCACCGCTGGTGCCAGGGCAGTTCCTCCAGAGGAGGAATCACTGGAATAACTTGCGGGTGTTCAATGCAACCTTGCTAATTTTTATAAACCCTAGTCCTAGAAATAAGTGGGAACAGTCATTTCTTCGGAGACTTTATCCCAAACATTTATTTCTACGTTCCAAACCAACCCCCTCGGCAGGATTAGGAGAAAGACCAAACTCTCCCCAGACAGCTTCCCACAAAAAAAAAAAAAGGATAGAACCAGCAGCTGGTTTATGAAAAGAAATAACAGTTGTCACTTCTTGCCACAGATTCAACCCCACCCACACAGACACCTCGGCAGCACCAACCCCAAAACCTCTGAGGGAGGGAAAACTCCAGTAAATCACCCCCATTCCCAAAACCTGGCTTTGAGCACCCCCATTCCCAAAACCTGACGGAGCACCGATGGTTAACGAGCCCCAGCGACCCCTGGGAATGGAATCCAGCGGGACAAACAAAATAAATCTCTTCATGAAGATTGGCCCAGTGGCTTCCAGGTGTTTCCCCAGCTGCGGGTCACCTTCAGGCTGACTGTCACCTCCGTCCCTGTCACCCACCCTCTCCTTCCCACGTCTCCTCTGCTGCCCGCAGGCACCGGGAAAAGAAATACCGCGTTGTTCTGGCCCTGAGCTCCACCAGGGCATCGCCAGCACACAGGCAGCACCGTGCAGAAGGAGGTGCCACAGCCCCCGGCCCCGTGTGCCACCGGGGCACCCCCGGCCCCGTCTCCCTGCGGGCTCCGAGCGATCACGAAGGTTTGGAGAGGATGGAGCCCGCGGCCGAGGGAGAAACCACCCAGCCGCAGGCACCGGGCACCGCAGGAGCTGCGGGGAGGGTTTTAGGAGGCTCTGTCAGCCCAGAGGCCCCTCAGCTGCAGGGCACAGCAGAAGGAGCCGCTGGCCCCTCGCCGCCACCCGCGCAGCCCGGGGACGCCACTCGGGGTCACTCCGGGGACGCGGCCTGGGAGCTCAGGGCAGCGCAGGCACCCGGCCAAGGGGTGCCCGTGGCCATGCCCTGGGCTGTGGCCATCGCCGTGCCCGGCCGGCTCGTGCCAGGCCTGCGGGGACAGCCCCGGCAGTGCCACCGCCCGGAGCGGGCACTCGCGGTGACCGCAGCGGTTTGGGAAGCTGCCCCTTCCCGCCCGGCTCTGTTCACGGCTTTATCTCGGCTCCCAAAGGCGCGGAGCGGAGCCCAGGCCGGGGCCGATAAGCCGAGGGGAGGTGCCAGTTGCAGCGTTTGATTTAGGGCAGTGCCAGGTTGGGCTGGTGGCTCTGTCACCCCGCCAGCCGTCCCGTCCCTCCCGCGCTCTGCCCCTCCTTTGGATCACCGACACCGAGCATCCCAGCGCAGCCCCGCGCATCCCAGCTAATCCCGCTCCTGCCTTCCGCATCCACAGCGCAGCGGGCGGATCCCAGCCCTTCCCTACAGCAGAGCGCCTCGGGCTGATCCCCCGGCTCGGGTGGACGCGTTTGTTCCCAAAGGGATTGTAGCCATCAAAACAGCCTGGCTGCGGTGAGGGATGAACCTCCCTGTAGCTCTAACGGGGAGGGAACAGAGGGCAAAACCAAGCACAGCCAGGACATAACAATGTTTGACAGCAAAGGGCTTCAGAGGCACAAACAGCCCGTCCCTAAGAGGAGGCTCCGAGGGGATCCCATCAATCCATAGAAATATCTCCTGGGGGTGTCAGAGGATGGGGCCAGGCTCTGTTCAGTGGTGCCAGTGACAGGATGAGGAGCAATGGCCATAAATTAAAACCCAACGAGTTCCACTCCAACATGAGGAAGAAATTCTTTCCCTGAGGGTGGCAGAGCCCTGGAACAGCTGCCCAGGGAGATTGTGGAGTCTCCCTCTCTGGAGACATCCCAGCCCCACCTGGACACGTCCCTGTGTCACCTGCTCCAGGTGACCCTGCCTTGGCAGGGGCTTGGCCTGGATGATCTGCAGAGGTCCCTTCCAACCCCAGCTCCTGCGGGATTCTGTGATTCCCTGCTCTCACCCCGAACGGGTGCATTTCTGAGCCTCTCGTAGCCAGCATGAAATCCACCAGCAGCCTCCAGCAGTGCCCAGATGTGAGCACAAACTCCCTCCTCCTCCTCTTTGCACGCTCCCGCATCCTGGGAGGAGACAGAGCAAAACGGGAGCAGAATCCCCTCCCCAAACCACCTGCAACCCACTTTTGTGAGCGTAATTCCCGAGTCCGGGGAGAAGACGGGGAGGGAAACATCTGGAGACAGACGCTCCTCTGCTACAGCCAGGCAGGGAGGGCCACTCAAACCCTCCAAACGAGGATCTGCAGGGCTTGGATGGTGCCCAGGATGAAGGAAGATGTTCTGATCGTGAGGCAGCTGCTCCAAGAAGTCCTTGTTGCCGCTAAGCAGCAGAGGCAGGGACGTGCCCCACGGCAGAGCGGCAGAGGAGGCTCAACTGCCATCAGCACCGACAGCCGGCAGGGAAACGCGCTCGGCCAAGAACATTCCAGGGAGCTCACGCTGGGAAAACGGAGCGCAGGGGAGTTGAAACCATCCTGCACTTCAGCGGGGCTCGGAAAGTAGGTCACACCTCGAGCCTCACCCCACGAACGGCACCAAGGAGAGATGCTGCTCTCTGCCCTCGGGAATGGGCATCCCGGAATGTCATTCCAGAGGTTCCCAAGGGCAGGAGGCTGGGAGCAGAAAGCGTTTCCTGGAGAATTCCGGTGTCACCCAGCCCACAGTCGAGACATGAAGGGTTTTGTCTCGGTAGCAGACAAGATTCTTCAAGGGGAATTTCAGGATCAGCAAAACGTTTTGAGTATTTTTACTTTAGGGGATGTAAATGAGAGAGCAACAGAACAACATTTGGGGACGGTTTCATTTGTCAAGTTCTAAAACGAAGCATTCCCGGCTTTAAATACATTTTCCTTTTTAGTGGAAGCAATTCCTGTCAAGCCTGCAAATAGTCCTGCCTTGATTTAACGCTGCCATTTTCCCGAAAAACACAAACTCCCGAGCCCCGGGTGAGTGAAAAACGTCACCCAAACCCAACGCTGCCCTTCAGAGCCGTGCCAGCAATGCTGGAGGAGCGCGGCTGTGCTCACCACGAGCTGGAAGCACAAAGTGAAGGGCACGGGCCAGCTGGTGGGCGGGCGGGGGATGGATTTTCCTGCCAGGTGGGCTAACAGGGCAGCACAGACCGCAGGAGGAGAGAGCTCTGAGTCACCAGAACACATCCCAAGCCTCCTTCCCTCCAGGAGCCACGGAGGAGCGGCTCCTTGCCAGGCTGCCCCGGGAGCCGTGACGAAGGCTGTGTTATTTGGAGGCAGAGCCACCTCACCCTCTGCACTTGGCCGGCCCCCAGGAGCTGTTCGTGAGGCGGGCGGGAAATGTCAGCGCTATCGGATCACATCAGCGTCGGGAAAGCAGGACAAAACGGGTGGGAAGGAGAGCTCAGCCTTCCCCTGGTGCTGCCAGGAGAGGGATGGGAGCAGCAGCCAGAGAGGGGAAGGAAAAACATCTGCCAGTGCTGGGCACCCCAGTCAGGAGGGGAAGGAGAGCTCGTGGCAGGTCGCTGATATCGGGTACCTCTCCCAGGGGGAACGGTATTTTCCCCGTGGGGGGAGCTGGTTCTGAGCCTCAGGACCCTTTGTCTCCGAGGTGAGAGGGCTCTGGGGGAGGTTTTCCCAACGAATGCCCTGAGCAGGAAGAGATTTGATATTCCTCAAACACCTCCTGTCCCAACCTGCAGCCTCAGAGATCCCAAATCCCTGCACTTCTCCACCTGCTCAGGCATCCCGCGGTGCCAGCGTTCACACAGGCAGGCAGCCCCTAAATCAACAAAAACCCACGAGATCCTTAAAAAAAATTAAATTAAAACTCACTCTTTGCCTTGTGATCCCTCAGCTTTTGGAGGCAGCCGGGGCCAGGTTTTCAAGCTTTATCCACAAGCCACAAAAACCACAGATTTTCCACTAAAATCCAAAACTCTC
This sequence comes from Gymnorhina tibicen, assembly GCA_013399875.1. Taxonomy (NCBI): domain Eukaryota; kingdom Metazoa; phylum Chordata; class Aves; order Passeriformes; family Artamidae; genus Gymnorhina; species Gymnorhina tibicen. The sequence goes on along the minus strand of VXAZ01001518.1, from coordinate 806,960 downwards.
CTCTTGCCACAAGAATCAAAACAAAAGGCCTCAGATACCCTAATCTGACTTGCACTGTAATATTTCTTTTTTTAATACGCACCTTATTGTCCCCTCAAGGGATATAATTATTCCTCTTCCTTCGTTTTGTTGTTTTATTTTTGGCCAGAACTCTCACACCAAACATGCAGTGTTGTTCTAAGGAGAACACAGTTTGCCAAGACATCTAAAATATTGTGTATTCCCTCCATCTGCTTCTCCTAAATAAACCCAGGGCCTTATCTAATATAATGAGTAGCTGTTGGCAATAATTTCACAGCCATCTGCACCGTGCTTTAAACCTGTTGCAAGCTGGGCTGCGGACAGGGAAAAGTCAGAATTTATTCCTTCAGTATCAAAACCAGAAATTGTAACTCCCCCCCCTTCTGTTTTTTAGGATAATTTAGCCATGACAGCGCCTGTGCTGGGTGCTTGGGGAGCAGTCATTCATGAACGTGGCAAAGAAATCCCGTTTTTTCCCCTGTTTTGTGTAGATAAAAGCCAAGTTCTGCAGCTGAGAAGGTGCAGGGCGGTTCCAGGTGGGCGCTGCCTCCAGGCGCGGGGTCTGCCACCACCCCACGAGACCCTTCACACCCCCACAGAGGAGACTTCCCAGAAAACTTAATTCTTTTTAATGAAAAAGTCTGTTCTGGCTGCACTCAGCTGCAAGGACCACGGCCTGCGGGTTCCCAGCACCCAAATCTGCCGGGGAGTTCAGAGAATCAGAACGTCCTGCAAAATGTCCTGAGCTGCAAGGAATCCACAGGGATCGTCCTGGCCCTGCACAGCCCCAGTGAGAGCCTGGGAACATCGTCCAGATGGGTGAGGAGGTGAATGATCGCCCCATCCCCTCTCAGACTGAGCCTGGACCAACTCAACAGCTCAAACAAATTTGATTTTGTTGTTTTTTCACCCTTGTTCTTGCCCTGTTGGAGTGCAGCTCCCACAGCCACCACCCCACTCCCCGCTGGCGAAGCTGGGGATAGAGGGATCCAGCTGTGGGTCACGGGCCCAGGCTGCCAGATGTGCAGCCAGAGGAGGGTGTTTGAGTGAATTTATAACACAGGATTCCAGAAGCACAAAAATCTTTGGATCGAGAGAACTGGGAGGAACAACAACTCAGAGCCGAGGAAATCTAAAGAACTCGACGCACCCAGGTGAACGTGGGCCAAAATCCAAATATCCAGAGACCCCAGCACAGCTTCTGTGTGCCCAAAGGCCACGTTTAATCACCCCCAGGATCACCTCAGCACCAACACAGCACACGGCCATGGGCACGCTCTCCCTGGGCTCTGGTTTCTCCTTTCCCTGCATTACCCATCCCTTCTCCCCCAGCACAGCACCAAAATCCCCTTCCCAAGCCAGCCCGAGCTCACGGACACTCCCTGGGCAGCAAGCACGGAATGACAAAGTGGCTCAAGCTGGAAGGGAGCGCTGGAGGGCATCCAACAAAATCTGAAAGAGGGGAAATTTAGAGAGAGGTCAGGAAGGAATCCTTCCCTGGGAGGGTGGGGAGGCCCTGGAGCAGCCTGGGAGAGTGGGAGGTGTCCCTGCCCATGGCAGGGGTGGAATGGGGTGATTTTTAAGGCCCCTTCCAACCTGTAACATTCCACGATCCAGTCCCACCTCCCTGCCCAGCAGGGCCCCTGGAGCTGGCACCCAGGGCCGAGTCCCGATGGGGTTTGGATACCTCCGGGGAAGAGGCTCCAAACCTCTCCGGGCTCCCGTTGCAGCGAGTGAAAGGGACAATGCAAGGGGCAGGTGGGACCTCAGGGGCCACAGCCATGGCACTGGCACAGGGAAGTGACATCTTTATAGCCAGAGAGGGGAACGTGCTTAAATTAATTGGCTGTTCAGATAACAGAGGCAGCCGCTCTCCGCTGGGCTGTTACCAGTCCTGGAATTGCTGCAGATAAAAAGTCTGGCAGCGTTTTCATCACAAACTCCACATTTCTGGGCTGTACATTCCAGCCCTTAAAAAAACCCACGCTGTGGGCAGGAATCTGCCATCCCAGCTCCCAGCACGGCGGCAAATGTTTGTGTTTTCCAGATCTCCAGAGCGGTCCCGCGGGGCAGCACCGGAGCAGAGATGGAAGCTGCAGTTTTCCAAGGTTCCAGAGCCCAGGCAGGGCTGTTTTTCCGTGTGCTGCAGCCACCTGAACCACAGAGCACCCAGCAGGGATAACCCCCGGCTGTGCTGCAGCCGCTTCTCTCATATCACAAATTGAGACCCGAATTTCTGGAGCGGGAAAAAGAGAGAGAGAGAGAGAGAGATCCGTGGGGGATTTCTCAGCCAGCTGCAGGAGAGGAGCAGCCCGCGGCCCACAGCAGCTCTCTGACGAGGCAGCACAGGAGAACATCGCGCCGAGGGCTTTGGGATGGCGGCCAACAGCATCAGATGCTCGCTGTTGATGCAGCCCATTGCTGTGAAATGGTCCAGAAAACCCCCCCCAGCTCTTCGGCAGCGAGTTAAGTGTTGTGTTAGGAGCTAAATCAGCCCAGGCTTAACTCTAAAGCCAACAGAGGAGAGCACAGGCAGGGAAAAAGAAACCCAGAGCAGCGCTGGCAGCCCCTGGGATCCTAAATGTGCGAGCTGGGTTCAGCAAGGAGGGGTTTAAGACCTGATGAGTTTAATCATCAGCGAGAAAGTCACTGTTCCACTCCATGCTGCTGTTCCCTCTCTAAAATACACCGGCCTCGCTTAAGCTGGGATTTTTAGGGAGGAGACGCTTCGTGTTTGCCTGGGTTTAAATCTCAGGGGGGTGGCAGCGCCCAGCTCCAGTCCCTCTCCACAAACCCGCCTGACTCGCTGCTCTCCAAGCACAAAGAGCCCCACGGGAGCAGCTCCGGGGGTGCAGCCGCCCACGGCGGGCAGGGAAGGAGCTGGGAGCACTTTTCCAGCCGCTTGCCATTATGATAATTGGGATTTGCACGGAGCAGACCGGCGTCTAGACAGCGCTGAGCTGCGAGCCGGGAAGGTGCGGGAGGGCTCCGTGCTTTCCAGAGTAAGCGATTCTGACATTTGCAGAGTCATCGCCTTCCCTGCGCCCGGCATCCGGAGCCCTTCCCTGCTCCCGTAGCCCTGGAAACAGCAGCAGGAGGCAGCTCCAGATGTGGCCGCGGGGGCTGCGAGGTGGCACTGGCGGGACGCTGGGCTTTGTCCCCCCCTGGCCACCAGCCCAGCAGCACAGCGGGGACGGCTCCATTCGGCAATTCCTGCATCCCGCCTCGGCGCGGGGGATGCTGAGGGAGGGCACCCACGGGGCTGCGGGCTGGGGAGGCACCGGCACCTAAAAAACATCCAAGTCCCCAAAAAATTCAACTCCTTCCCTCCAGCGACTCGTTCTGCTTTGTCCCTGATTGTGTTCCCCAGATTCCCTGGAGTTCACAGCTCAGGCCAGACGCCTCTGGCAGCACCCAGCGCCCAGCACGAGGACGCTGCCGCCGTGTCCCGGGCTGCGAGTGCCACCTCGGCGAGTGGAAACAGCACAAAACAGGGATGAAACCACTGCACCCTCAACCCCATCAGCGCCAGGAGCTGCCCCGGTAAAATGCAAAGAGAAACAGCGAATTCCAGCATGGGTTGGGTTGGAAGGAACATTAAAGTCCATCTCATTCCACGGACAGGGACACCTCCCACTGTCCCAGGCTGCTCCCAGCCCCATCCAGCCTGGCCTTGGGCACTGCCAGGGATCCAGGGGCAGCCACAGCTGCTCTGGGCACCCTGTGCCAGGGCCTGCCCACCCTCCCAGCCAGGAATTCCTTCCCAATATCCCACCTAAATTTCCTCTCTTTCCTAGACTGGTGCAGGTTGGAAAGGACCTTAAAGCTCATCTCATTCCAACCCCTTCCCAAGGGCAGGGACACCTTCCAGGTCACTCAGACAAGCGACATCTCTGCGGCAATAACTCCAGCAACCTGAGAAGTGTTGCTTGTTCTTAGAAAAAGCACTCAAAGAAAGCTGGAGAAAGCCTTTTTTTCCCCCACCAAAAATGTTTGTTTTCAGGGAAACATCAATTTCAGTTTTCCAGTGGGAAATAACAAAACATTTTGGTTTCGCTTTAAGTTCAAATACGACTTTGGATTTTATTTTTATTTGGTTGCTTTTAACTGCAGCAATATTGTAAAGCTGGCTGAAAGCAGCATTTCCACTTAAAATCAGGCTCCCTTCTCCCAGGGGGAATCTTTACCTTTTAAACCAAAAAATTTTTGGTACAAGGATTATTCCTCCAGTATTTCTCAGCAGGGAAGAACGTGGATTTCTGGGTGACCATCCTTCAAACCTGGAGGGAAAAGATGTCACCCCAACTTGGCTCATCCCACTGGGATGGGGTTTGGGGTCTGAGAATTTGGGGTGGAGACAGTTTGGCGCTTCCAGCTCCCCTTCAGAGCCTCGAGGAGAGGTGGGGACAGCAGGACCCTCCTGAGGAGTCCCCAGCCACCATTCCCAGCTCCCTTTCTCCTGGCTCAGGGAATCCCACTCACCTTTCAGCTGTGACAGCTCCCATGACTGATGGCACTTTGGTATCTACCCGAGCGTGCTGCTTGTCACAGCAGCCCTCAGCACATCACACTTTTGGCAGGCAAGGGAACTCCTTCAGCTCCTTGCAGCTCCATGGGAAAGCCATGGATTTATGATGGCCCTTTCCTCGCCACGTTCCCCCAGAGCCTGGCGTGGAAGGAAGGAAAGCTCAGACAGACACAAACCCTGAGAAAGGGAAGGGGCTCCAGGGGGGGTTGGATCGAGGAGAACGTGGGGGATGAATCCGTGGCACCAAGCGGGATCCACCTCAGAGGGACTTGGCAAGACACATCCTTCTCCTGGAGCTCCTGGGGATGTGCAGGATGCAGAGCTCCAGCACACGAGGCACGGCAGGCTGAGGAGGGGGAGGAAAGGAGGGAGCAGAGAGGAGGGAGGCTGGAGGGTGCCAAGCACCATCAATGCCACGGCTTTGCCAAGAGCTGGAGGGACAGAGCTCCCACCTGGGGTTTGCACATGACAAAACTTACAGGCTGGGCTAGAACCGGGATTTGGATTTCATCTCAGACCCTGCCTTTCTTCAGGGAAAAAAAAGAGCATTTTAGCCTGGAAGTTCCCCGAATGCTCCCTCTGGAGTTGCTCGGATGGAATGTGCAGGCTTGGAGGGACACAGCTCCCCCTTTCCCTTAACTCAGCGCCCTGGCAGTGGGACAGCCAGTCAGTGCCATGGCTGCTGTCCCACCCTGCCCGTGCCACCCTATCCCCTCTTCCACAAGGGATGCTGAACCCTGGAATATCCCGGACTTCGCTGTCCCAGCCCTCAGCACCTCCTCTGAGCCAGCAGCTCGTCCTCACATCCCCTTATTCCAGCTGAAGCCACACCAAAGGGACCTGCCAGGATCGATATCTCCCCATCCCCGGCATCTCCCAGATCCTGAGCACAAGCTCTGCCAAAGCCCAAACTGATGACCCCAAAACGAGGGGAAAACTGAAGGCACCAAACTCATTAAAGTAATTGAGTGCCCTGGAGCAGGATTTGTGACTCCTTTGCTCGGAAAAGGGAGGCTGAATCTGCACACGCAGCTACATCAAACCCCTGCGAGTCACAGCTGAGTACGACTTGCAGCTTTTCCCTGTCCCAGTTGCAGGAGGGGAGACTTTTATCCCTTTTCTTCATTTTCCTCTCTCTCTCTCCTCTTGTCTCCCTCGTTACATGGATGAGGCAGCAGAATTTTAACAGCTTTTATGTTCTGCAAAAGATCTCTGACCTCTGCGGCGCTCTGGAATTCCAGCAGCTGTCCAGAACCCCTTCCCTTCCCAGGGAGAGGGGACAGCCAGGGAAAGCACCTTGTTGCTCAGAGGGAAGCAGCCACGGGGGTTTTCCTGGTGGGAGAAGAGCAAGGAGCTGCCTCCCACAGCACCAGCATTTGTAGGGATCAGCCAAGGGGGAAAAAGGTGGATGCAGGAGGCTCTCACCGATCCCTGCCACACATCCCGGACCAGGCGGGACCAGGGTGGGGAAAACGAGGGCACAGCACCTCAGGAAGGTGCCAGGGACAGAGTTTTGTGCTTCCGAGGGGAAGAAAGCAATGGAAAACACTTCGGTGCTGCTAAAGGGGAGGGGGCTGTCAGCTCTTCCCACAGCACAGGGACCAGATTCCCTCTGGGAAGTGGAGATGCACTGAAGTCCTGAGCCTTCCAGAGAACCAGTGAGACCAGCCAAGACCCAATCCCAGTCCCAGGCTTTTCCCTGAAGCCTAAAGCAGGCGCTGTCCCTGGCTGGGGTGGGGACAGGGAGCTCTGCCTGGTGTTTTCCTCCTCCTCTGCTGAGCTCCATCTCCACAGCCCCATTCCCGTGGGATGGGACCGCTCCGAACACAATCTCCCTCCCAGCTGCTTAAAAACACAAAGGGCTTCTCCCCCTGCTCCTTCCTCTTCCCCCAGTCATCCTCTTTCCCTTTTACCTGAAACCCCCTCGAACCAAACAGAGCAAACAGCCCTGGCTGCCACGGGCGAGCAATAACCCAGGAAATTTTAATCCCTGCCTGTGGTTGTAGAGAGGAACACGGAGTGAGATAAAAGGCTCGCCAGCCCTGGCATTATTTATTGTATTAGAAAGGTAATTATCTCTTCTGCCACCTGACTCTGGGCTTTCTTCATATAATGAAGTTTCCAGCTCGTGTTTGCAGCCACAGGAGCGGCCACCACAGCCTTGCTGGGAAACTGGAATTGTCTGCTGGAAGGTGAGAGCCAGCAGAGCCACGCTGGGAGGAGAGGGAAGGAGGAGGAGAGGAAATCAGAGCTCCTGGCTGCTGCTGGAGCCTGTGTCCCACCACAGAGCTGGGCCCCAGGCACCCTCAGCGTGTGCCCAAATTCACATTTGTTTCAAGGCACCTGCTCCATGGATCCCGATCTTTTGGGCTCTTTCCAAACCATCAGGAAGGCTGAGGGGATGTGCAAATAAAAAGAGTTTTACTTCTGGTGCTGCTGAATAATGCAGGAAGGAGAGTGCCCAGCCCATCAGAGAAGCCTGGAATGCCTTGGATGGAAAGTACCTTAAATCCCATCCCATCCCACCCCTGCCATGGCAGGGACACCTCCCACTGTCCCAGGCTGCTCCCAGCCCCAGTGTCCAGCCTGGCCTTGGGCACTGCCAGGGATCCAGGGGCAGCCACAGCTGCTCTGGGCACCCTGTGCCAGGGCCTGCCCACCCTCCCAGGGAACAATTCCTTCCCAAGATCCCATCCAGCCCTGCCCTCTAGCAGTGGGAAGCCATTCCCTGTGTCCTGTCCCTCCATGCCTTGTCCCCAGTCCCTCTCCAGCTCTCCTGGAGCCCCTTTAGGCCCTGGAAGGGGCTCTGAGCTCTCCCCAGAGCCCATATTCCCCCACGTCAATGACAGATTGTCTTCCATCTCCATATCCAGCCTCTCCGTAGGGTGCAAGGTCAGCACATGCTCCTCCCCAGCTCAGCCTGTGCTCTCCTGCAGCCCAGATAATTGACTCATCCATAGCTTTCATCTCCTCCCCGGGCTGGCAAGATGAAGTCAAATTCCACCTTCCAAATTCCGGCTGCCTCGTGCCGCCCTTGCCAGTCCCTAAATCCCTCCCGCCCTCACCCTGCGGTGAGGAGATCGGGCCCCAGCACTCGTGGCCCCTCTCATCCATCACCCAGCTTGCTCTGAAACACGAGCAGCCTTTAACCTGCTTTTACTTATTTATTCCAACAGGAAAGGAGAGAGGAAAACATCCCTGGCCAGCCTGTGTCAGCAATTAGGAGCATGAAATATCTGGCAGGAGCAGCTTTATAATTAGAGCTCTGCCCTGTCCTTCTCCTGCCCCCTCAGAAACCCCTGAGGACGAGCCACGGAGTGAGATGGGGAGGCTGTGCTGGCTCCAGGGAGAGCAAGGCAGCAGGGACCAACAGGAATTCTGTCCCAAGGGATCTCCTCTGGCTGCCCCAAAGCCTCTCACCCTTCCAAGCTGCTGTTCCCACCCTCAGGCTCACAAGGAATACCAGCTCTCCATTAATCACAGTCCCCCATTGACCTCAGGCTCTGCACACCCCAGCCTGGCACCAAATCCCCCCAAAAACATGGTCCTGGCCACAAAAACCATCATCCAGACCCCCTCCCACACCTGCACACCACACCTCCCATCCCAGCACAGTGACCAGCAGGAATTCTGGCCCAAGGGATCTCTTTTGGCCACGGCTGCAGTCAGAGCCTTGGAGTGAGATGGGGAGGCTGTGCTGGCTCCAGGGAGAGCAAGGCAGCATGGACCAACAGGAATTCTGTCCCAAAGAATCTCTTCTGGCTGCCCCAAAGCCTCTCACCCTTCCAAGCTGCTGTTCCCACCCTCAGGCTCACAAGCAATACCAGCTCTCCATTAATCACAGTCCCCCATTGACCTCAGGCTCTGCACACCCCAGCCTGGCACCAAATCCCCCAAAAACATGGTCCTGACCACAAAAGCTGACACCCAGACTTCCTCACAGAGGGATCTCCCCTCCCTTCCCAGGTAAGACAAGGCTTGCTTTCCACACTCCCAGCTATTCTGCACATCAGGTGTCTCCATTGTGTCTTTCAATTCTGACATCCCAACCTGCCATTCCTGCACTTCCCTGGCACCACAGACTGGGATAAATAAGCTGGGCCTGACATCTGCTCCTCAGGGAGATCAACGCCCGATAACCAGAGCCCGTGGTGATGACAAAAAAATTAATCATGAAATACGGTACAAACCCCCAGATACAAAATCCCAGAACCATTCAGGTTGGAAAAAGCCCCCAAGATTGAGCCCCTCCATCCCCGGGTAAATGATATCGATACCTACAGGTCAGCCCAGCCCTGGTGTCCCAGGACGTGGTGGCCACAGCCACCTCCCCTCTTACTCCAGTGAGCTGGAGAGGCTCTGTCCTGGCTCATCCCGGCCCCAAGGGACCTCCTTTTCCCCTGGAACAGAGCCAGGACACCAATAATCGTGCTAGCAAAGATTTTAAGAGCCTCAGGCACAAGGAACAAGCCGAGCTCAGAGCCAGCAGAGCTCCTCAGGGCTGTCCCTGCCCTGAACACAGCGTTCAGTTCAGCCTCAAAGGTCCTCAAAGCTGACAGAATTCGAGTTAATCCTTTCGGCTCCCTCCACGGACACCCCCCGGTGAGAAGAGGGGCACCCAGGAAGGGTGAGAGTGCGAGGGATCGTGGAAAGGGCTGTGTGAGGTGACCCCCACGGCCCAGGCCAGGCATTCCCACCAGGAGCCATGTGCCGGCCTTCCCCCTCCAAGCTCTAAGTGCCAAATTCCCTTATAAATTCTATTACCCCCATTTAAGCAGTTCCCTTCGCTCCAAAGCTTCCAGCCCCGGCTATAAATGGCATTTAACGAGGAGCTGCTGGTGCCTGCTCCTATTTCACGTCCCAAAGGGCTCTGGCTTTGGCAGGGACCTGCTCTCCAGGAGGAGCCAAGTCTCCCTCCCTGCCTCCCCCCTCTCTCCTGGCCACCACGAGGAGGTTGAGGGCACGGAAAATCGATCCCATGCCTCAGGCATCAGGTGGGGAGCCAGGAAAAGGCAGGAGGAGGAGAGGCAGAGGGGTGACGCCAGTTCTAGCCAGCCCCTGGCATTTTAAGGCTCCCCTAAAAATGAAGTTTTTCTGCTTCATCCGGGAAAAACCCTTAAAAAAAATCCCTTTTGCCCCCGCACAGCCCGGCTTCACACGCATCCCAAGCCCCTCCAAACCCCAACGAGGCCCCTCGCAAAGCCAGCGGGGGAGAGGCTCTCGGGACGTGCCCTCCATCCCTGCACGCATCGAGGCAGGGCATCACGCACCTCCCCTCCCAGCGGGACCCCGGGGAGCTTTTCCACCTTTAAAAGGCACAAAAGAGAACCAAGGGCAGAAATCAGCACTCCCGGACCTAACGGGGGTAAGGAGAATCCAGCTCCCGGGCTTGCAAACCGGCTCAAAACCTCTGGGATTTGTTATCCCGGGGTTCTGGGAGCAGCTGGGTTCACGGGCAGCCTCTGGGGCCCGGGAGTGACCCACAAAGGCGGGGAGGCAGGGAATTCCAGGGGAATGAGTGCGTGACCACCCCCAGCGCCTCTCCCCGAGGGCAGAAACCCCCGGGTGACACAGCAGGGACCATTCCCAGCACAGGAAGGACCTGGAGCTGCTGGAGAGAGCCCAGAGGAGGCCACGGAGGATGCTCCAGGGCTGGAGCCAGGCTGGGAGAGCTGGGGGTGCTCACCTGGAGAGGAGAAAGCCCCAGGGAGAGCTCAGAGCCCCTGCCAGGCCCNACGAGGTGAATTTTAAGCTCCTTCCAACCCAAACCAGTCTGATAAACAGAAAATCTGCCCAGCCCAGCATCTTGGGAGATCTGCAGCGTTTCTGTGCCGAGTGGAAATTAATTGGAAATTTCAATTAAAGCCCTCACAAAGAGCCAGGGCCTCTCTTCCCACCGAAATCACAGCAGCAGATCAGAAGAAGCAGAAAAATTCTTTTTGAACTCTCTGCCTCAGCTGGTGGAGAGCCCCATCCTCTTCCACTGAGGGGGAACAACAAATTAATTGATACAGGTCAAACCAGAGCAAGGCTCTCAATTATTCCCCGGTAATTACCCCCATAAAAATTTAAACACGCATAAAACCAACCCGGTAAGGTTCAGCCTCGAGATTTGCAACGCAGGAAACTCATCTTTCTAGAGCAAGAAATTCAAAGAGTCAGCTCCCAATAACATCCAGATGTCCAGACAGGTCTCTTTTATACAAAAAAAAAAATCATAAAAATAAGCTGCCAGCACACACACACGTGCGAAGTCCCAGCTTGTGGGTGAACTTGAGGAAACTGAAATCTCTTTATAATATTTCGCAGCCTCTTCCCTGCACACACAGAGCACCCCTCACAAAAGCACTGGTGCGCAGCCTAAATAACACACGATTCCCATTCAACACCCTGGGAGGATGAGAAATCTGATTTTCATTCTCATTCTAAACACTGGGAATGGAAGAAAGCTGAGCAAAGTCCTTTTGGAAAATACTTTATCAAAGGAAACTGCGTGTGGAGTGAAAGCAAAAGCGCTGGTTAATTTGAGCTGAATGCAGTAAATGGCCTCAGCCAGGAAAAATGAGGAGCTGAAGGAGTAATCAAACACTTCCTTTCGGTGTTTGCTCAATTAGGTGGCTTAAAACGGTTTTAACTTGGCTAATTCTCCATGAGTCAGCACAAACGAGCTTTTAAATTTATATCTAAAGCCCGAAAAATGGAGCAACAGCTGATTTTCACACCTTGTGAGGAAAAAATAATGAGAGCAGTACCTGGGTCCAACGAGCACGCTGAGCTGATTCTCCTCAGCTCGTTCAGCAGAAGTGGAAAATATCAGGCCAAGCTGTAAAAATCAGGATCAGAGGGATGCCTGGAAGCCCCTGGAGTGCTCAGTCCAGCCCTGGACCCTCCCTCGGGTGGATATCCTGGGCTGGGAGCCGCCTTTCCTTGGGTGGCAGAGCCTCCCCAGGGCCACAGCACCGGGACTGCAAAGCCCCCCCCCTGCATCCCCAGTGCTCTGTGACCAGAGCTGCCAGCACGGCTCCCAAAATCTCTCCCCAATCCCTCCCAGACTTCCCCCCTGCATCCCCAGTGCTCTGTGACCAGAGCTGCCAGCACAGCTCCCAAAATCTCTCCCCAATCCCTCCCAGACTTCCCCTCTGCATCCCCAGTGCTCTGTGACCAGAGCTGCCAGCACGGCTCCCAAAATCTCTCCCCAGTCAATCACAGCCTTCCCC
>VXAZ01001518.1:772612-794943 GCA_013399875.1 Gymnorhina tibicen | reverse complement strand
CTGCATCCCCAGTGCTCTGTGACCAGAGCTGCCAGCACGGCTCCCAAAATCTCTCCCCAATCCCAACCTTCCCCGCTGCATCCCCAGTGCTCTGTGACCAGAGCTGCCAGCACAGCTCCCAAAATCTCTCCCCAATCCCTCCCAGCCTTCCCCTCTGCATCCCCAGTGCTCTGTGACCAGAGCTGCCAGCACAGCTCCCAAAATCTCTCCCCAGTCAATCCCAGCCTTCCCCACTGCATCCCCAGTGCTCTGTGACCAGAGCTGCCAGCACGGCTCCCAAAATCTCTCCCCAATCCCTCCCAGCCTTCCCCTCTGCATCCCCAGTGCTCTGTGACCAGAGCTGCCAGCACAGCTCCCAAAATCTCTCCCCAGTCAATCTCAGCCTTCCCCCCTGCAAGCAGCAAGTCTGTCCTAGCAGTTCTGCTCTTCCCAGGGACAGGCAGAGCTGGAAAGGCTCAGAGAGGTGGAAAAGCTGTTCCAGGAGCACCTCTCATCCCTCCCTTCTCACTGGTTCCTCTCAGCTGTCCAGCTCACCGGGAGGTAACGATTTGATAAGAGAAATGTGTGTTCAGAGCAAGCCTTCAGTTGATCCAGGTGATGCTTTGGAGCACCTTTCCCCAGAGGAATTCACCCCCGAGAACCTCCCAGTCAGGTTCAGCTGTGTCTGCTGAGCCTCAGGTCAGATATTTGGGATTGGGGCGAGGGGGGCTGAATCCAGAGCCACAGCAGAGAAGGGCAAAGCACTGATGCCCTCCCTCTTTTCCCAGGATCTCCAGGCTGGCTCAGGAGGCCCCAAGTCCCACCCCGGGGAGCACATCTGGGCTCACTCCTGCCAAAATGTCCTAGGGCAGGGGAGCAGGGAGAAATGTTCCTCAACATCTGCTCCTGAAAGTGCTTCGGTGGGTGCAGATGGAGCTGTGCTGGGTGGGCAGGGGGCCAGGGGCAGCCTGGAGGGATCCTGCCCATTCCCTGCCCATTCCCTGCCCCAGCAGCTCCTCACGGCACTGCTGGAGAGGAGGAGAGGAGAGGAGCTGCTCCCCCAGAAGGGATTCAAAGCTCCCAGCAGCTGATGAGCAGATCCTCTTTAAAAATGCAGCAGTGCCCTAAAATCCAGCAGAGAGCCCAGCTCTGAAGCTTGCTCTCCTGACTCCAAAAGCTCTGGAAAAGCTGCAGGAAGCTCCTGGGTGAGCTGTGGCCCTTCCCCTGGAGCTGTTCCCTGTGACATAAATCCCCCCACACCATCAGGGGGTTATCAAAGCAGTTACGGCCTCCCCCCTGCGGCGGGACACCCCCACTCCCGCCTGCTTAAACCCCAAACCAGGGCACGGAGAGGCTTGAAACAGGACGAGATGTTCTTGTCTTGTTCCTCCAGGAAAAAACCCTCAGCTCTCCGTTCTGGCCACCCAAACCAGGAATGAACCTCCCGGGCTGGGGAAAGGCTGTTCCGCTCCATCAGGAATTTTCTGACTGGGTCAGCGTCTGCAAAACACCTTTAGGGGTTCCCATGTCTCTGTGGGTGACAGCGTTCCCAGCCAGCCCTGGTGTGACCTGGTGACGTTTGGGACAGGGTGAAGGACGTCCTACAGCCTCTGCTCACCCTGCAGCTCCCAGAGCCAAACTCAGGATAAAGGTTCCCTGGTTTGTTCGGTTGTGGAATTCACAAGTCCCCAGGGACAGGGCAATGAAACCCCTCCTCTGTGCCTGGTGGCAATGGGAAAAGTGATCCCAAAAATCCCGTTAAAATCCTCCAGCAGCCTGTGCTGCAGCCACCGACCGGGACCAGCCCTGGGATTCACCACGAGATTAAAAACAAAAAAACCGCAACGGCTGCTCCGAAAGCAGGAGAATTTAAAAGAAGGTGACACAGAACCCATCAGGAGCAGAAGGAAAACCCCACTGGGATAACCAGGTAACCCCGGACACAGCCAGAAGGTGCTGCAGCACACAAATGGAGCACTCCAACCGCTGCCCAGTTGCAGGCTGGGGCCTGAACACGTGCACTGGGATCCCCGTTATCCCGGGGGAACGGAACTGGCAGAGCTCTGCTGCACGTCCCCACCTTAGGTGATGGACACCCACCCTGGGGGTGCTGCGTCCTGGCAAAGGCCCATCCCGGAGCTTTCCTGCCTCTTGGAAGCCGTGACCGCGCCGCCCTCGGCGTCCCAGTTCCCCCTGGTGCACCCGGAATTCCCTGTGGAATGTTTTCCGCCCCCTCGGCGCCCGCACAGCAGCTCGGGGCCCTGCTAAGGCCGCGGCTGAACCCTCAAACCCCCGTGGCTTTCACGTGGGACCGCTCCCAAATTCCTGGTGGCAACGGGGAGGAGCGGCAGGGCTGCTGGGAGAGGGAAGGTTTCCTGAGAGGCCCTCTGGGAAAAGAGAGCAGCTTTCAGGGGTTCGTTCGCCGTTTGGTGATGGCTTTAAGGTAAGAAAATAAATAAGTGAATGAATAGAAGTTTAAATTCTGTGCGTTTTTCCTGCTGTTACGTCATTTGTTCTACCCCTCCCAAAGCAGCTGCTCCCCCCACGCTGCTCAGCTCCAGCCTTGGAAATTCCTGCTTTCGGCTCAGGAGGTCGCCAGGCTCGGGTTTTATATTCCAGGCAAAACAGGATCGAAATAAGGATTTTATCCTTAATCAAAACAGGATTATTAAGGATCAAATAAGAATTCCTCAAAGCTCATCCCCTTTCCGGATCGCTTTGCATCCCATCGCCACCTCAAGAGATGCTCCACCAGCGCTCCACGGAGGCAGAGAACATTGAGAACTTATCCCATGGGATCCCCCAGGTTGGAGGAGCCCTCCAAGATCAAGTCCTGTTGCCACAGCACTGCCGAGGCCACCACTGCCCCACGTCCCCAGGTGCCACATCCACACATTTTTGAAATCCCTCCAGCGATGAGGATTCCACCACTGCCCTGGGCAGCTGTGCCAGGGCTGGACGAGCCTTCCTGGGAAGCCTTTCCCTGACATCCACCCCAAACCTCCCCTGCTGCAGCCTGAGGCCGTTTCCTCCCATCCTTTCGCTCATTCCCTGGGAGAAGACACTGATCCCACCCGGCTCAGGGATTTGGAGAGAGACCCCACTCATTGCTTGGGTGCACAGGGTGCTCCTGGTTCCCTGAGGAAGGAGCTGGGGCCGGGATGGCTTCGAGGGGAGTGGACAGCCTGCCTGGCCCTGCCACGTGTGGGGCTGCAGCACATCCAGGACGTCCCCCAGCCTCTCCCAGCCTCTCCCAGGGAGGACAGAGGCAGGAATGCAGCGCTGTCCCCCCCAGGGCTGTTCCTGCTGGGATTTCCCAGCCTGGTTCCCGGCGGGCAGGGGCAGAGCTGGGCTCCAGCCGGCCCTAACTGGGCCAGGGTGTTCGCACAGCCGGGCCGGCAACAAAAACCCTCCTGGAATTCGGGATCAAAGGCAGGAAGGGAATTCAGCAAGCACAGGAATTCCCACTGACCCAGCAACTGTTTCCACGTGCAGGGACCCAAACCTGGCTCCCACCTGAATCCCGAGCAAAGCTGCAGCTCCTGGGAGCATCCCGGGGCAGAGGGAGGAGGGAGGGAGCTCTGCTGCTCCCCACGAACCTCCTGCTCCCCTTTCCTCACCTTCCCATCCCCGCAGCGGGCAGCAGCAGCCTGCAAACCTCCAACCACACGGGGCATGGAATCCAGGGATGCTTTGGGTTGGAAGGGATCCTAAAACTCATCCCATGGGCAGGGACACCTTCCACTGTCCCAGGCTGCTCCAAACCCCAATGTCCAGCCTGGCCTTGGGCACTGCCAGGGATCCAGGGGCAGCCACAGCTGCTCTGGGAATTCCATCCCAGCCCCTCCCCAGCCTCCCAGGGAACAATTCCTTCCCAAGATCCCATCCATCCCTGCCCTCTGGCAGTGGGAAGCCATTCCCTGTGTCCTATCCCTCCATCCCTTGTCCCCAGTCCCTCTCCAGCTCTCCTGGAGCCCCTTTAGGCCCTGGAAAAACCTTACAATGAAAAAAAACCACACCAGGACATCCATTCCCACGGTTGCCCAGAGCACAAGAAAGGAAAATATTGACTGGAAGTGGCTGCAGATTTTCTGGAAGAACAATTTTCTGACAGAAAATGACGATCACATCAAAACTTCCTGCTGGAAAGGGTCAAACTTATCAAAAGCTCATTTAGGAAAACAGCCACAATCTGACTGATTGGGTTAAACACACTCGTTCTTGTTTTGACAACGTTTCTTTTCATTTTACCAAGATTCGCGCCAGAAAGAAACTCTAAAAACAAAACTAAAATATTTTTATCCCCACCTAAACAAGCCCTTCTCCTCGGAAAATTCTTCCTTCAGCTTTCCAAACAGGGATTCTGACGCCGCAAAATGTTTTTGGCACGGTGGGAACTCCAGGTTCCGCCCTGACTTTGAGCACTTTTTGCCCAAGAAGGTTCACAGGATGAATAAATTATATGAAATATTTGGAATATTTGGAATAATTGTTTGACCTTTTAAACTGACACCAACTGTAATCACACTTTTAATGAGAACGGGGGAGGCTGAGGGGAGCTTGGGTGGGCTTTTGAGGAAATATTGTCCCAGGTGGTAGTTTTGGGGTGGTTTTCTTTGTTGGGTGGGGTTTTTTAAGTTACTGGCTACCAATCAAGGTCCTGGTGCAGGAGACTGGACAAAATCCCAGCTGGGAGGCAGAGCGTGACCCGTCCCCATGGATGGGTGGCAGCAACACCCCCGATTTCTCCAGGCTGGAACCCCCCGTGGGAGCGCCGGGGGCTCGTTCTTCCAGACCTTTCTTGCCAAAACAGAGCAAAACCCCACGGTGTGAACGGCAGCCAAAATCAGGCAAAACATCCGAGCACCAGAGCCACCAGAGCGTTCATGTTCTAACTCCTCCCGATTCCAGAGCACCCAGGAACCAAACCTTTCGTGGATGCTTAGGCTGGAGATGATTTCTCCGTTCTTTCCCCTGCTTTTCACTCTGTTTCTCCTCTCCCCTGCCATCACACGCTTGATTTCATTCACCAGCGCCTTTGCCTTGTTCCCTCTGGTACTCCGAAGGCATTTCATTTCATTTCCATTTTTTCAGGCATTAAAAGCATTTCTTTTGAATTCTGGTGCCTTCAGCACGTGAAATGAGCCTCAGCTGCGCTGAAAAAACCCCAGCCCGATCTCGTTACACGCCCGCTCTTCAGCGGGAATTGAGAGAAAGGGGGAAGCAGCTGCCTTCCCAATCCCCCCCTGCATTAACCACGCTCCGAGTTCAAAAGCTGAATGCGGAGGACACGGCTCCAGGTGCAAACCCTGCTGCTCCCACTGCATCCCTGCTGCTTCCCGGGATTCAGAGCTGGACAGGAGTGCTGGAGCCTGCACTGGATTTTATCTAGCACTGCGTTCTTAACAGTATGGTGTGACTGACACGAAATCATGGAGTCACTGAATATCCCGAGCTGGGAGGGATCCACAGTGATCACCCAGTCCCAGCCCCTGGCCCTGCCCAGACACCCCAACAATCCCACCCTGGGCATCCCTGGCAGCGCTGCCCAAACGCTCCTGGAGCTCTGGCAGCCTCGGGGCCGTGCCCATTCCCTGGGGAGCCTGGGCAGTGCCCAGCACCCTCTGGGGGAAGAACCTTTCCCTGCTCTCCAGCCTGAGCCTGCCCTGGCCCAGCTCCAGCCGTTCCCTGGGTGCTGTCCCTGTCCCAGGGCAGAGATCGGAGCTGCCCCTCGGGAGGGGCTGCAGCCCCCGGGGAGCTCTGCCCTCGGGCTGCTCCAGCTGAGCAACCCCAGTGCCCTCAGCTGCTCCTCACAGGCCCCTGCAGACCCTTCCCCATTTTCTTAACTCTCCATCAGCTTCAGATCTTTCTTATGCAGGTGGAGCCGGGAGCACCCAGGGCGGAGGGGACTCCGTGCACCCACACCTCGAGCAGGTGAAGCAGAGGCACCACCGCATCCCCTCGGAACTGACACCCATCCTTGCAGGTCTCTCTGGGACAAGGTAGGAGATTCCTGTCCTGGTTGGAGGCATTTCCCACCTCAGGGCTGTGGCTCCCAATGCAGCTCAGCTCAAACTGATGTTGAGACAGAACTAAGCCAAGCTGCTCCACTTCGCCTGCAGTGAGCCAGGAGCCAGCTTTGGATCTGGGTTTGGGTGACCTGATTTTACCTTCTGCCATTCCCTGGGAGGGTGGGCAGGCCCTGGCACAGGGTGCCCAGAGAAGCTGTGGCTGCCCCTGGGTCCCTGGAAGTGTCCAAGGCCAGGCTGCAGCAGCTTGGGACAGTGGGAGGTGTCCCTGCCCGTGGCAGGGGGTGGGATGAGATGAGCTTTAAGATCTCTTCCAACCCAAACCATTCTGTGTTTCCCCCTTAAAGAGGGGGAGCATTTTCCCATGGTTTTCCCTAAGATCACCTCCTAGGGGGGAATGGGATCCATGTCTGCAGCACTTTGCACAACACAGCCCCTGTACCCAGGCAGCCTCAGCAGCCCAGCCCACCTTGCACAACAAACACATCCCGAACACGGCCTGGAGCTGGGCCAGGGCAGGTCAGGCTGGAGATCAGGGAAAGGTTCTTCCCCCAGAGGGTGCTGGGCACTGCCCAGGCTCCCCAGGGAATGGGCACGGCCCCGAGGCTGCCAGAGCTCCAGGAGCGTTTGGGCAGCGCTGCCAGGGATGCCCAGGGTGGGGTTGTTGGGGTGTCTGGGCAGGGCCAGGGGCTGGGCTGGGTGATCCCGGTGGGTCCCTCCCAGCTCGGGATGCCCCCTGACTCTGTGCCCCAAACACCACGAGCAGCTCACGCTCTGGGCAGTGGCAGCTGCCCCACACTGACCCCACAGAGCCCTCCTGGCTTTGTTCCCCGGTGCTGAGCGGGAATTCCACAGCAACGGGAGCAGGGTGTGGGTGAGACCCGGCTTAGCAGGGCTCCGGGGAAGCAGACAGCGCCTCCGTTATCCACACAACAAACCCAGGCAGCTTTTCCCGTGGGGATGGCTCAGCACTGGCGTTCCCCTTGTGTGTGCAGTACCACACAGAAGCTGCACAGCCCCTCTGGCCCTCGCTTACCCAGCAGCTTTATAGGTTCATTGGGATTTAGGGCCTTTTTTAGCCTTTATCCTAAAGAGGAAAAGCACCCGACCGAAAGAAAACAACCCCCAAAATCGTTAGACTGAGAACTATCAGCAGTGATTAACAGGGAAAAACAACAAACGAGCTCCCGAAACACACGAGCTGGGAACAATATAGGGGAGCTCTTTGAAAGGAAAGCTTTTCATCAGGCTCAGCGTGGCACCGAGCCATCCCTCTGATCCAGCCCTTCCCTCGTCTGCCACACTGAACACCCCGTGCAAGGTCTATTTTCACCACCAACCAGCCAACTTTTGTCATGGGAGACAAATCAGGGTAAGCCAGAGCTAACACGGGCTGGGGGGAGAGCAGCGGGTGCTGCCAGGGCCTCGGGGTCAGCCCCGCGTCCCCCCAGGTGCCCATCCCGGCACGAGGCTGGGGTTTCACCAACAGCTCCCCCAGCACTTGGTATCCCAGGATCAGCTCCTCTCCCCAGCCAGGCAGACCTGGGAGGCGTGAATTGCCTTGTCCAGGGTCATGGGAGAAGCCACCGGAAACCTGGCAGGAAGGGCCCACTTGGTCCCTTTCCATGTGTTGTTCCCGCTGGATCTCGGTGCCACATCGCTCGTGTCCCCCCGGGCTCCTCCTGGATTTGGGACAGGAGCTCTGCTCTGCCAAACGCTTAAACCTGTGCTCAGAGCTGAGCGTGGCCTTCGGGCTTTCACGGGGAGCTTCTCGAGGTCTTGTCCAAGAGCCACAGCTTCCAGGATGAGGAGGAGATGGAGGATCGTGCTGGGAGTGACCACTGAGGTCTCACACTCCCAGGTCCTGCTCATCCCGATGTCCCTTCTCTCCCTGGGAGGAGCTCCGGGCTCCTCCCGAGCCTCCAAAGCAGGCAAAGCCCGAAATCCCCCGGGCCGGATCCCGCACCCATCTCCAAGCTCCCTCTGCTGTTCCCGAGCGCGTGTTACATTCCCTGGATCCCCTGGTCCTCCCTCCGCAGCCAGACCAGGGCAGGAGCCCTGTCCCCAGAGGGATACCCCCCACCCCAAACCGCTTAAACCCCACCCCCACACTCCACCAGCCCCACAAACCCCACTCTGCTTCCAGAGGGGATGAAGGACGCGGAGCTCGAAGACAAAGAGACCTTTCCATGGAGCATTTTCCTCCCGAGCCTGCCTCCACGCGGGAAGCGGCCCAGAAGGAAGCCACAGGTTTTATCAGCGCGGAGCCTAAAGACAGCACACGGCTTCCCCCGGCTCCTGCAGCGCCCGCCTCGGCTGGGGAATGATTCATCCCCATCTCCGGAGGATTTTTCTGGTAACTGCTGCAGATCCACCTTGGGATGACAGAGCAAAACTAGCAGCAAACCAATCTCGTCGCTTCTATTTTTCCTCCTCCCTCCCCACCACCGCCGCCGAAAAAGCCGTAATTTCGGGATGGAGGGATCAGAATCACAGCTAAGGACGAGCTGGCTCCTTACGCAGAGATTTTCGGGGTTTTTTTAAACCTCTTTTCAGCTGACGACGTTCAAGCTGCCTCCCCTAGATTTATTGGGGGAATTTATGAGCCAGCGAGGAAAGCCACCAAAAAAGGAGGAAGCAGAATCCATTCCAAATCTGGGGGACAGGGAAGATGTTTCAGTGGGATTGCAAGGTGCTAAAGTCAGTAAGGCAGAGAGAAAGCAGCACGAAATAAATACAGATACCCTCTAATCCCTAAATACTCTGTCTGGAGGACACGGAGAACCAAAAGCAATAACTCCTAAAGGGCAGCCAGACCCGCTTCCCAGATGGATAAGGAACGAGGATGAAAGCGAGGAAGCAGCAGGACAAGTTAAACAAACACAGAAGCACATGGTGTGGGGTTTATAGGGGGGAAAAAGAAGGATGGTTTTCCTTGAGGAGGTTTTCCTTCATTTCCAGTTCAGAGAGGCCGCTCTGCCAGCCCTTGGGGCTGGTTCCCGGCACCACGGCCCAGTGTCCAACGTTCCCACACCTGGAGAACGTTTAGGGCATTCCCTGCCCTAAAAATGCCCGCAGCAGCGTTTGTGGAGCTTCCCCGTGCCCACCCCCGCGGCAGGAGGGGTGAACACGAAACATCTCGTGGCACACATGAGGGAAAGGCCGGGGGTTGTCACCACCTCTGCCTAAACCTGGCCCCAGCGGGGACATCCCCCTCGCCCCTGACCTCCCACGGCCACCTGAGGGGCAAACTCTGCCTCCAACCGAGGCCACAGGTCCATGGCAAAGAGAAAAGAGAGGAATAATGGGATCACGGGCTGGTTCGGGGTGGGAGGGACCTTAAAGCTCCTCTCCTTCACCCCTGCCATGGGCAGGGACACCTTCCCCTATCCCAGCTTGCTCGGAATTCCATCAACCCGGCCTTGAGCGCTTCCAAGGATGGGCAGGAGCAAGGCTCCAGGATTGGTTTTAAGTTCAAGAGGCACGTCTGCAGTTCATCGGATTTTTGTATTCGTCTGTGCGTGCATATATACATTTGTATAAAAATATATGTATTTATATCACAGACACACCATTTCTTACAGTTTTTTATTCAGCTCCTGGGCAAACCAGGCAGTTTATTATTTTTATTCCTCTCCCCAGCACACGCAGGAAGCTCAGCGAGAACCGAGCTGCACTCAGGCAGCGCGAAGTCTGCAAAGGCCTCCCCCTCCCTCAAATCCTGTCAGAAATCCCTAAAAGGGGATCATTTACTAAAGAAAACGGAAATTTGAGGTCGCAGCGTGATTGTGAAAGGCCATGGAGGGCCAGGGCGGATCCTGGGGCCGAGCAGACAGAGCCCAGCCCCCGTTTCCAGGGGAAGCAGGGCAGCTTGGCTGGGATAATCCCAACCATTCCCCAGGTCCGTGAGAGCTCAGCACTGGTGGGAAAAGCTGGCAGGAGGCAGAGCCAGGGCCGAGTGAGAAATAAGAACCAGAACACCTGGCTGCAGAAACGGTCTGAAACCTCCCCAAATAATGAGCTCCTCAGCATTATCCCTTTCAGCAGGAATGACTGGAAATGAACTGGTGTTTAACCAGGCACTTGGAACAACATTTCCAAGCAGGGAAGAGGGAAAGGGGGGGAGAGGGGGTGTGGCTCCAAATTTCTGCCAAGTTCTCAGGGGCTGGATTAACAGAGCAGTAAAAATAAGATAAATCCAAAAATAATTAAAAAAAAGAAAAAGGTTGAACTTGGAACATCCAAGCAAGAGAATTTATGGGAACTTGTTTAAGGCTCAGCTCAGCTTGGGTTCCAGAACCCAAAAGCGTGTTTCGGTTTGGCCCAGCCCGGTTTGGGTTTTGCCGGGGGGTTATTGCTGCTGGCAGGACCCTGGGGTGGTGACAAACACCCCACGAGGCCACGGCGGGGCCGGAGGTGGGCACGGGGGGCCAGTGCCAAGCAAAGGCCGTGGCAGAGCCTGTGCCAGGCTCACTCAGCCCTTGGGGGGCAGAGGCACCAAACCCCCCACCCCAAGGGACCGTGGCAGGGAGGGACGGCACAGAGCAGAGCACGGCCCTCCCCGCAGCGCTGGCCCTGTGGGGTCTGCGCCTGGCAGCTCAAATCCATTTTGGAAACGCCTCCGGCACCTCTCCAGCCCAGCCAGTCCCTCAGCCTCTTGCCCTTCACAGTCCCTGCCTCTAGCAGGAGGAAATCTCCCGCAGCAACGCTGCAAAATCGTTCTTTAAGTGAGCCCCGGGTTCTCCTTTCCTAGGAAACGACCTGTGGAGGGATCCTCCGATACCCACCACCAAATCCCCCAATAAACACCTCCAACATCCGTCCCCAAAGCATCCTCACCCTCCCCTGGAGGGAGCTGGCTGGAACAGGAGCCCTGCTGCTCACCTGCTGCTGAGCTTGAAACCCCAAACCAAGGGAGAGGGAACACCAGGGGGCAACTAATAGGGAGGAACTGGTTTCTTTAGCAGCTCCAGCTCCATCAGGCATGAAAGTTTCGGATGCTCTCGGGGGAGGGAAGATTCTTGTCTCAAGGCAAACTGGCCTACTCACTCTATTTATAGAGGAGAGGCAGCATTTGAGCCCTGCTGCAGCTCAGCAGAGCCCACTGAGCTGCTCTGCTCGTTATGCAAGTGCTCCAGAGCCACGTTCGCCCCCTGGCCCGGCCCCACAAGGAGCTGCAAGGGCCACGAGATGTCCCGTGCAGGGCAGGAGTCCCCGTCCGGCACCTCCGTGGGGACGCTCAGGCTCGGGACATCCCCGTCCTCCGCCGACACGAACCGCGCCTGGAAAAGCGAAATGGAGCACCCAGCTTTCCCTGAACCCCTCAGCTGGGAAGGAAGGGGAAAAAGGCAGGAAATGGGGTTATTTGGAGGCTCCTGTGCTGATGGGAATGGCAAAAAAATTCTGCTCTCTGCCCCGGTGCCAGGCCTGGGGACACTCCGGGTGTCCCCTCACCCATGGTGGGCAAATGTCCAGGGAGCAGAGCAGGGGCTGCTGCTGCAAGCAGGACTTTGGCCCTCAAGGTGCTGTCCCTGATTTTGGGACTCGAAGGGGCACTTTGGGACCAAAAGAGCCCCTCTGGCCACCCCAAGGTGCACAGGAGGCAGATGTCAGGCGGTGACCATGACGCAGCCAAGTTCATGAATATCCCCTTTCTTCTCCTTATCTTTCCCAAGCCAGTTTAGCCTCCTGAAGAATGCTCTGCCTGTCTCCTGCCTCAGCTCTAAGGGAGCCATCAATGGGAATTTAATCCTCCTCTTTTAGGACGGAGTCACGGGATGTTTCAGGAGCTCAGAGTGCTCCTCATGCAGCGACAGCGAGAGCAAGAAAGGCACGTGGAACAACAAAATCCCGTAAATCTCACACTTGTGGGAGCCCTCAAGACTGAAAATCTGTGGGTTTATAACCAAACCCCAAATCTAACCCATCCACAAACACCGAGCCCTTCCTCGTCCCTCAGCCCAACCCTTGGGAGATTCCCAGAGGGATGGGATCGAACGGCAGGGCCGTGAGGGTGAGCAGCACAATGGGAATTGTGCTCTCCTCCTGCAGCATCTGCCACCTTGCCCAGCACAAGGGATTCCCATAAAGCCACCAGGGAAAAACGCTTGAACCTCCACAGATAAATTCCCAGCCAGAGCTGACTCCCGCAGAGTCAGGGACGCTCCAACACGGGGCAGAACTCGCTGAGCACAACAGGCTGTGCTGCTTTTTGGGGCTAATTCACCACCACCCGGGCATCTCCTGGGCATCCCCATCACCCCACCAGCCTGCCTGGTTACCTACTCATCATCCTCAATATCGACCTTCGAGAAACTGCTCAAAGCTCCAAATCCAGGCGCCACAGGAGTTTGACCTGTGGCAGTCACCACCTGTGAGCCAGAGGGGACGGCCAAGGCCCAATCCCCCCCGGGGTGGGAGATGCAAAGAGAACAAAAGCAAAGCACCAGCTCTGGGCAGGGCACGGATGGCTGAGCCTGGCACTCCAGGGAGGAACACGGGATCTCAGCAAGTTCCTGAAATGTTGCTTTTAACAAAAACCGGGTGAGAGCAAAACGTTTCTTGAGATAAACGCTCCTAATGGCAGGGACAGAGCCGGGGAAAGCCCTGATGGAGCAGGGAGAGGCTGAAAAGGGAAAACACACCCAGGGTCCCAGGTCAAATCTGAATATTTGGCAGTTCATTGCCTCAGGCTGCAATGGCATCGGTCCTCAAATGGGGCTGACACCGAGGGACAGCCTGGCATTATTGAGGGGAGAAAGGGGGAAGGGAAGGGAAGGGAAGGGAAGGGAAGGGAAGGGAAGGGAAGGGAAGGGAAGGGAAGGAATCTGAGAATAGATCAGTGATTTAGACCCAGGGGCTCCTTGCTGAGGCTCCTGGGGGCATTCTCACAGTGGCTGCCTGATTTCCCCACAGGCACAAACCAGGATTAGCAACAGCAGCCTCCCAACTTCCAGGGACGCTTGCAAGGCTGAGTTAATTTCTCCAGCTGCTCCACAAGGGAAGCTAAAAGCACATGGCATTGTTCAATTAGCACTTGCACACATTCACCATGTGTCTGCAGCGTCCTGAGAGCTGTTTGGAGGGGACAGAGCTGTCCTTGCCCGTGTCCGTGCCTCCCTGGCGGCACGTGGGTCACAGCAGAGCGGCACTGCCGGTGTCTGTCCTCGCTCCTCCTTCCTGCACAAGGACAGCAGCGTTTAACGGGAAAAAATCACCAGAACAATGCTGAGCACCAAGGATAATGCCAAGAGTGAGATCCTGGCGGTGCAGCCGCCACCTCAGCAATGCCTTGAGTTGCTCCAAGAGGAAATACGGAGATCTGCCACCGCCTCAGTGTCATCCTGCTGTGCAGTAAACACAGATGGAAAGTGAGGAAACTGCCTCTGCCACTTCCATCTGGGAAGGCCTAGCACAGGTCAGCTGGCACGGCAGGAAAGGCTTCCTCCATCCATCCCTTACCCCCTTCTCCCCGGGCTTGCTCAGGTGTTTCACACCCCAGCTGGGAAGGCAGCGCTGCCCTCACACCCAGGGGCTGCACTGCCTGGGCAAAGCTCTGGTTATCTCGTGGTTATCCTGTGGTTATCTCATGGCTATCCCATGGTTATCCCGTGGCTGCAGGGGGAGCACAGTGCCCAGAAAAAGGAGGAAAAAGCAAAGGAAACCATTTCTCCTTGGTTCTCCTGAAGATCCCCTGCGCTGGGTAGGACACAGCAGTTCCCCAGAGCTCCGAAGCTTTGATTCCTGTTAGATGTTAAAGACGGGCTCCTTCAGAGACCCCCCAAGCCCAGCTTTACCAGGCCAGCCCAGTGGTTTCTGCACGGTCCTGGTGCGGCCAGGGCAGCCCATCCCTGGGGGCTCTGGGGGGAACATCTGCCAAGAAACCTGTGCCAGCAACTCGGGAGTTTCTCACCGTCCCTCCTGTCTGGGAGCTGCCACAGGAACCGAGACAGCTCAGTTGGGGATCCTTCCCTCCTCGCTTCAGGGGCTCCGACCCCTTCCTGCCTGCTCTCAGGGACTTTGTTCACCACCCTTTGTTAAATGGGGCTAATGAGCTCCCCGGGATACACAAGAACCCCTCTGAACCTCAGGGCTCCCCCAGCCAGGAGCTCAGGAAAGCTCCAGTTCCAACAGTGAAGCTTTCCTTGGTCTCCATGTCCCTTCTGATGTCACCCAGCAGAGAAATTAAGATCCTTTAGTGCCTCTTCTGCCATGAACTGCACACGCACACAGGGTACCGCCCTGAGCCAGCAGCCAGCAGAACTCTGGGTGCCCCAAAGGCTCCAGGACCACGTCCGAGGTTACCAAGCAGCATCTCCTGGGAACACAGGTCAGCCCCAGGGCCTGTTCCCTTCCAGAAAACACAATTATTCACCTAATGGGCAATTTGCTGCCATCTGGACACTGAGAGCTTGACCTGTGCGATGCCAGACGTCCCCGGAGGTCGGTGCTTGGCACCAACGGGGCGCTGCTGTGGGTGCTGAAAAGCATTTAACAGAGAAGTTTTCCAGCTTTCTGCAGCATTCTGTGAGAACTTTGTCTTTCTCACAGAAGCTACGAGAAACAGAGAGACGGTTTTGTAAACCAGTTCTGTATCTAACACCTGCTACTTGATTTCCTAGCCTTGTTATGGTACTGTGGAAAATACTTTGAAATGGGTGTTCCAGAATACTAGCCAATGGGGCTGAGGGGTGGCTGGTCAAAGGGCCCATGGCCTCCTGCCATCTTTGCGAACCACCTTATAAAAGGCCATATTAATTAATAAATTAAATGGCTTCTTTCCCCAGACTTGGACTTTGTCGTGATTTTCTTCCCGTCCATCTCGAGGCAGCGACGCTGCCGCTGCCTGGCACTGCTGGAGAAGCGGCTGCTGCCGAGCACGGATCAGCCGAGCCCCAGAGCTCTCGGGTGGACCTTCCCAGCCTGCCCAGCAGGCATTCCGGGGCGATCCCCTCCCGTGCCACGCAGGCGTCGGGCAGAGCGGTGCGGGAGGGCGGCCAAAATTCCATCCCTGTCTCTCCAGAGCCAGCCCCTCCAGCCCGATCGTGCTGCCAAGCGTCGCTCCGCGGTGCTCCAGGCTGAGCGGAGCCCACGGCTCCCGGCCCCGAGCGGTCCCGCGGGAGAGCCGGGCCCTGGCACTCGCGCGGGGATTTCAGCGCCTCCAGGTTGTTCCGGCAAAGGCGACTCCGGCACCAGGCGCGAGTCAGGGCACGGCGAGGAAAGGAGAGGCCTGGGAAGGCACCGCCGCCAACAATTCCCCCCCCGTAGGATCCCGGTCAGGATTCACCGCAAAGAACAGGGACTGAATCCCGACTCCTGCCCAGGCCCGGCACCCAAGGATGGAAGCTCTGCTCTAATAAAGGAGCACAAAACACGCTGCAGGTTTGGTTTTGTCAGAGAAGCAGAGCCCCAGGAACCCCTTTCCCTCCCAGCAGCTGGCCACGCGTCCGCACACAGCGGCTCTGCCGCGAAGCAGAGCGGCGCAAGAGCTGCGGGGATTTAATTCTCCTGCTTTTGGACTCCGAGGGGGAGCCGAGGACTTGGCAAAGGAGGGGAATGAGTGTGTGCACGCAGGCTGGGATGACTGAGCCTGTATCCATGTGGATGAGCGAGTACGTCTGAGCAAGTGGGCTGGAGACGTGAGCGTCACGACAGCAGCGCATCCCGAGCAGCTCCCGCTCAGCCCTCGTCCCAAATCCAGGCTCGTTTCCACGTTATGAATTGCAAAGGACCCACAATCACACTCGAGTTGGGAGGGGAAAAAAAAAAAAAAAAAGAAAAGAAAAAGAGGAAAAAAAAGAAGAAATCAGACAGGAGAAGGGAGGACCAGGGAACAGGAAGCCAAACACAGAACTATTTCCAGGAGGAATAACAGCCATATGGAAAAAGTTACCAAGATGATGAATTCTGCCTTCAATATGTTCAAGAAAGAAACTGCATCAGACCCAGTCTGGGGGTGGCCAGATCCTTCAAGAGGGGAGAGAAAAAAAAAGCTGCCACCCCAGCTTGAACTTGAACATTTGGTGTTTCATTTGCATCTTGGAACGAGGCAGCAGTTATCAGTCAAACTTTGCATTCCTCGCTTGGATCCCTGCCTTGCCGGGTCACATTTGTGGCTCTCACATAACCAGGAATCCCCCCGCTGCAATATGCTGCTTCTGGCTCGGCCCTGCAACCAAATTCCAGAGCAGCT
Organism: Gymnorhina tibicen; assembly: GCA_013399875.1. Classification (NCBI taxonomy): domain Eukaryota; kingdom Metazoa; phylum Chordata; class Aves; order Passeriformes; family Artamidae; genus Gymnorhina; species Gymnorhina tibicen. The sequence continues at coordinate 778,743 of VXAZ01001518.1, read as the reverse complement.
GACATGGAAATTTACCATCAAACAGCTATTAAAGTTTTACCTCAGGCTGTAAAAGCTGGAGTTGATGTGCTCCGCATAAGGAATGGAAACCCGCCCTGGGCTCACGTGCTCCGTGGCACTGTGCCACTCCGCCGTCCTCACATCCCGGAATCCAGGCTGGGGAAGTGCAGGCACGGGAATCAGCCCCAGCCCTACAAATCTGCAGCTCTCTGGAGGCTCCTTGGCTGCGCAGCAAACTGCAAAAGCCACCTGAGCGAGCCAGCGTTGCCAAGGACTCGTCCAGTTGGGTTTGTGATCCCGTCTCACCCGGGTCTCTCCCTCTATTTTCACAGCCAGTTTTATTTCCTCACTTGAAGGGCTGGGGGAAAGGGAAGCACAAAGGGAGGGTTTGCACAAGGACACCTCAGGCAGAGCAGCCGAGCAGCTGCCCTTGTGCAGTTTCCCTGATTTCTCCCCAAATTTCTCCCTCCTCAATGCACAGAGATGCCCCCCGAGGCAATTCCACCGTGGGGAGACACCTCTCTGATTCCTAATCTTCCAATGCAGGTACATCACTCAAGTGCCTTAAGTTAATTGGGCTGAATCCAGGTTTTTCTCCAATTAATGGCAATTTCTTTTTCTACTTTGCATCCCAACCTCATCTCCTGTCTTTCTTTCCATGCAAATCACCACCCACCTGCCTCCAAGGGTGGACAGCCTTTGCCAATACAAGTATCCAGCAGAGCATTAAAGCTAGAAACTATTAACCGTCACCGGGTTTTTTCCATCACCATCGAGCTCTAAACACTCTTTAGTCCAGCTACAAGTGGGCTGCTGTACATCTCCTGCAGATGTCTGTGTTCGAGGGGACAAAACACAGCAGCAGCGAGATCCTCTCGTGGCCAATAAACAGGAAGGAATTGCAGTTGGGTTCTTTGCTGCCTGGCACTGATGGCATTGCCTGAGAGGGGCTGATTTGTGCCTTTAGTTTTAGTCCCCTCTAAACCCTACCCCCAGCACACCCACACCTCTCTTGCTCGTCCCTTTTGTCCCCAAAACCCCAGATAATGATGGCAGAGATTGTTGCTCTTCCCCATTCCTCACTGCAACGCACAACACAGCGACATCCAGCTGGTTTTTTTCCTAATTCCTACCCAAAACTAAGCCCAGTGAGACATTTCCCAGCCCGGAATAATCCCAGCAGTCCCAGACCGTGAGCCCCACGGGATGAAACGCAAGGGAAGTTGTTTTGCCCGAGATGCAGAAGTGACTCTGCAGGATGAAGGAGCCCAAAGAGATTTTGCCACCAGCAAGGTTAAACAACTGCTTCTTCCTTCCTCCTCTCTAAAGTGGCTGATTAATTCGGGAGCAAGGTAAACAATAAACAGTGATTATGTGCATGGGGGTGATGATTCAGCCAAAGCAGCCGAGCAGCATTTGTGTAACAGGCTCCAAACATGGGCTTGATTTTCCCAGTGACGATTCCCCCACGAGCAATGGAACAAGATGTCTCAAACAGCCACCAGGCAACAGCGCGGCCCCGGTGTCCAGAGCTCCCCACACCAACAGCCCAAAGGGCTGGCATGAAAGTTTTTTTGAAAAATATTAAAAAAAAAACCCGATCAGCCCTTAGGGGATCACACACTCCAGGACGAGTTCTTTCCATCCAGGCAGCAGCGAACACAAACCAGCTGGGACATCTCAACTGGCGTGGCAGCGCCTAGGAGAACATGCTGTGTCAAAAGAGATCTTCTGGGGAAGTGAAAATGTAGCAGGACACCTGCAAAACATCTCCTTTCTGCCTGCCTAGCCAAGCCCTGAGAAATTTAAATGGGTACTGCAAGAAAAATGTGCTGGGGGAAGTTCTGTAAAGCCATAAAACCCTGAGCCACCGAGGGGATGAAAGAAACCATGAAGGCAAGCATTTGTGCTTCTGCTTTATGCCTCATATTTTTGTTTTGCCTCATCACGAGCCTGATTGGATCCTGTCTGTTACTTGGATAAAGAGAAGATGGAAGTGCTTTCTGTTGCATCAACAAAAAGCAGCGTGAAAGAACTGCACGGGCAGCGAGCCAGGCGCGAGCAGCTCCGGGGCAGCGCTGCTCTGCAGCACTCCTCCAACTGCCCGGAGCCAGGGGGATCTCACCTCCCTGCACCCCTGGTCGGGCTGATCGGGGCTTGGAGCGGTTCACTTTGCACACCCAGAGTGTTTTTCCAAGCACCATTACCTGGATGGGGATGGGGGAAGAGGGAGCAGCTCCTCTCGCTTTGAGGTTGGGCAGCTGGGAGTTGTACCGGGACCTCACTGAAATCCCAAAAACCTGGTGAATTCATCCCCACCTCCGTGGCTCGTTCCCTCTCCCGAGCTCGTCCAGCCCCACCTTGGCTGTTTAAACTCGCCTGGTGTCCCCTGATGCCGCCTGCCAGCGCTGTGGCACCGGCAGCAAGCGAGAGGTTAACAAATCCGAGGTTCACCAATCCAAGGAATATATCCACTCCACTTAAGCAGAGCAGAGCAGCAAGGGGGCCCCACGGTGTTGACAACTCCAACAGCAAATTAAGAAGCTGAAATAAAATGCACCATCAAGCAAGCAGCTGGAGCGAGGCCAAAAATCAGAAATAGATGTAAAGAAAACCGGATCGAGAAATCAGCTCCAAGCGGGCTCATTGAGCTCAATTACTAGAAATTAGAAAAGGAAATGGAAAAATTGATGTTGGAAGGGCAGAACGCGTTCTGTGGCATCAGTGATGGCTGCTGTTTATTGTCTCCCTCCTAATGGTGTTTTTGCAGCGTGGGATTCGCGATCCCAGCTCGGAGTGCCATCGATACGGGAGGACAGCCTGACGCTTCCCGGCGGGAATTCACAGCTTACGTTCGCGACAGCAAACCTGAAGTGAAACTCGGCGGCTGGGGCCTGTCCCCGTGACCCTGGTGGCACCGCCACGTGCTCGCAGCTCAGCTCCCGGCCGCCCCTCCGGGCTGCAGCCAGCCTGGGGAACACGGAGGGTTCGTCAGGAGCTCCCATCGGGTTTCTTCTCGTACGTTTGAAGCCCTTACAGTCCTGGTTTGAAACTCTGCTCTGTGGCCGAGAAGCGTCGGTGGGGAGAAGCCATTTATTTAAAAAGCAAAGAATACCAAAAAGCTCATGGGCAGCACGGAATGACAGAATATTCTGAGTTCAAGAGACCCACAAGGATCATCGAGTCCAGCTCCTTAGAGAATGGCCCAGAAAAAAACAGCAGAAAACAACAGGAAGTTTTAGCCCTCGTGGTTATAGGGCTGGGGATGCTGCAGCAGTGGGCAGAGAGAAGCAGAGCTCACCCTGAACAGGTTTGGGGTCGTCATCCCGAGCATTCAGACTTCCCAGAATGTTTCAGAGCAGCAGCCCCTCCATGCCCATGACTCTCCTTTCTCAGCACATCTCCTGAGCCTGCCCAGCTCCTCCCTGTGCCTTTGGAGCTGGCAAAATCAGCCAAACCCTGCCCAGTTTTCTTTGGTGACACACAAACCTGTCCCTCCAGGTGTCCCAGAGACAGAGAGGGCGGGGACACCCCTGCAGTGATGTGTTCCCAGCACGGGGCAGCACTGCCACGTGTCCCACCCTTCCTACTGACCCCTCATCGGCCAAACACCTCTGGTTTATCCCTGAGCGGGGCTGCAAGGGATGCAAACCCCAGGTTCATTACGGACATTCCAAACTGCATCTCCTCTCTGGGCAGCCAGGAGCTGAGAAAGGTTGAAAGCAGCTGCCTTGACCTGGTAGCTGCCATGGGTCCAGGTAAAACCACTTGGTTTGGCTCGAGTTCTCCTAAATTTGGGAGACTTTGTCCTCAATTCCTCAAATCTTCGGCCCAAAAAACCTTCTGCAGGGCCTTGGTTTGTAACTGCTCAGCCACAGTTTCCCTTCAGCCCTCCTGCTGCAGCTCTACCTCCATTCCTTGCCTCCATTCCCATTCTCATTCCTCACGCTCAGGGGTTGTTGGTGAAGAAATCCACCCCCACAGGACAAAGTGATGGAGCAGGACCACGGAGTGTCCCCAGCAGAGCAGCTCGGACTCGTCCCCAGGTGTGAGCCATCCCATATCGCAGAGCACGACAGGGCTCAAACCCAGGTACCACCCGTGCCCGGGCATGGGGGCAGCCCTAAAGACCCCCCCGAGCGGGACTCCAGCCTCGCTGTCCCTTTGCCTCCCTGCAAGTTCCATTCAGCCTTCCCCTGGCGGGGATGGAGATGGATTGGGAGCTGGAGGAAGCGTTCTCTCTCTCCAGCTCGCTGCTTAAATTGACTTAATTTCTTCAGAACGTTTTCTGTTATTGGATTTTGGCGGAGGAATAAAACCCACGTGAAGTTACACAAACAAAAGTATCCGATTTGCTGATTTAAAGGGCACAAGCACCCAGAAGTTTATTCCTTCAAAGGATTCTGTTCACTGGGGTCAGGTACATCATTCCAGGTTTTTTTGGGATGACTCCAGGTTTTTCTCCAATTAATGGCAATTCCTTTTTTCTCCTTTGCATCCCAGCTTCACTCCAAAGTGCACTGGTGTGCTCGGCAGCTCTCTAAAAAGCCAACAACATAACTCTGTCCTCCGAGGATGGCTCGTCCCACCTCCGGCATTTCAGTGGATTTGATGGGATTGACATTCCCTATCCCTGAGGGAGGGCAAGGCCAAACAAACCCACCCGGAAGCCGCCGTGCTGGGCGGCCCCACGGGCAGCACACACCGCCCAGCCCGGCCAGCACGTGCCCAGCCCACGAGCTGCTGGTCCCAGTCCAGCCCAGCGCAGCGGGGATGCTCAACCACCATCTGATGGCTGCCTGGGGCCTTGTGGGAAGCCAGTGGGATTGATCCAGGTCCTGGCAGGCAGGTATCCATGCGTCTCAGAGCCGCTGCCTGCCAGGACCGGGCTGGGAGGGTGCCAGGCACGAGCGGGACGGGGTCCTCTGAGGTCTGCTGGCACCTCCCAGCACCTGCCCCGTGCTCAGGCAAGTCTGGCACCTTGCAAAAAGCTTCTCCAGCCCTTTGGGGGATGCAGATTTATCCCTTTTCCATGCTCCAGCTCCAAGGGGAACAGCACAGAGCCCCAAAGTGATCCCAGTTTCCTGCCCTCCAGCACAGAGCCCCAAAGCGATCCCAGTTCCCTCCAGCACAGAGCCCCAAAGTGATCCCAGTTCCCTCCAGCACACAGTCCCAAAGCGATCCCAGTTCCCTCCAGCACAGAGCCCCAAAGTGATCCCAGCTCCCTCCAGCACACAGCCCCAAAGCGATCCCAGCTCCCTTCCCTCCAGCACACAGCCCCAAAGCGATCCCAGCTCCCTTCCCTCCAGCACACAGCCCCAAAGCGATCCCAGTTCCCTTCCCTCCAGCACACAGCCCCAAAGCGATCCCAGTTCCCTTCCCTCCAGCACACAGCCCCAAAGCGATCCCAGTTCCCTTCCCTCCAGCACACAGCCCCAAAGCGATCCCAGTTCCCTTCCCTCCAGCACACAGCCCCAAAGCGATCCCAGTTCCCTTCCCTCCAGCACACAGCCCCAAAGCGATCCCAGTTCCCTTCCCTCCAGCACACAGCCCCAAAGCGATCCCAGCTCCCTCCAGCACACAGCCCCAAAGCGATCCCAGTTCCCTTCCCTCTCATGGCTCGGGGAGGGGCTGGAGGGGCTCTCAAGCAGCTGGGACCTCCCTTTTCCTTAAGCAAAGGGAAGTTGCTTTTTTCCCCAGGAAGGCCACAGCATGGAAAAGAGACCAAGAGGGTGGCGTAGGCCCGAGGCTGCCAGGAAGGCACCAGGGTTCATCAGGAACAGCAGAGAAGCTGTCAGGGAGAAGGGGGCGAGGAACACCCGGCAAGGAAGGACCGCAGGCGAGCAGGGGTGGGTGCTGGAGATGGGGAAGCTGCTGAAGGGGTGGAGTGATGGGGAAAAAAAAAAAAATTAAGCAAGAAGGGATTCTGGGTGTAAAATTTGAGACCTTGGTAAAGCAGCCCTGAAGGGGGCTGAAGGGAAAATGTGGACAATCAACAAAAAAATCTCGGTCTGCCCACCTGAGAACGGCAGAGGAGAGATTCAGACAGAGAGTGGCGAGCACAGAGCAGAGGAGGTGGGGGCCAAAAACCCAAAGCAGCTCAGCCTGGCTGAGCCCCAGTCCCACGAGGC
>VXAZ01001518.1:748491-770929 GCA_013399875.1 Gymnorhina tibicen | reverse complement strand
CCTCCAGCACACAGCCCCAAAGTGATCCCAGTTCCCTTCCCTCCAGCACACAGCCCCAAAGCGATCCCAGCTCCCTCCAGCACACAGCCCCAAAGCGATCCCAGTTCCCTTCCCTCTCATGGCTCGGGGAGGGGCTGGAGGGGCTCTCAAGCAGCTGGGACCTCCCTTTTCCTTAAGCAAAGGGAAGTTGCTTTTTTCCCCAGGAAGGCCACAGCATGGAAAAGAGACCAAGAGGGTGGCGTAGGCCCGAGGCTGCCAGGAAAGCACCAGGGTTCATCAGGAACAGCAGAGAAGCTGTCAGGGAGAAGGGGGCGAGGAACACCCGGCAAGGAAGGACCGCAGGCGAGCAGGGGTGGGTGCTGGAGATGGGGAAGCTGCTGAAGGGGTGGAGTGATGGGGAAAAAAAAAAAAATTAAGCAAGAAGGGATTCTGGGTGTAAAATTTGAGACCTTGGTAAAGCAGCCCTGAAGGGGGCTGAAGGGAAAATGTGGACAATCAACAAAAAAATCTCGGTCTGCCCACCTGAGAACGGCAGAGGAGAGATTCAGACAGAGAGTGGCGAGCACAGAGCAGAGGAGGTGGGGGCCAAAAACCCAAAGCAGCTCAGCCTGGCTGAGCCCCAGTCCCACGAGGCGCCCAGACAAGGCAGGGCAGCGGGAACTTGTCCATCCCCAGCCGAAATCCTCGGCAGCTCCCCGCAGAGCTGCTCCCCGAGGCGGGGATCGGAGCCTTGCTCCCGCGGCGCTCAGGATACGGCACCGCTCCCGAGTGGGCGGCGCAGCCGCAGCCTTCATGAATGAAAATTTTAAAAAATTAAATAAGATTAAAAAAAAATTAAAAAAAAAAAAAAAAAAAAAAAGCAATACAAGAAAGAATCACACCACCCACCAGCAGGTGCTCTATAAATACCATGGCAGGGGGTGTCTGCAGAGGAACTGGAGGCATTGACTTCATGGCGTGCTCAGAGCCACAGATGCAGCTTCATTACCATGTAGAGCTCTTGGCTGGAGCCTCAGAGCTGTGCTGAGCTGCTCTGAGCTCAGCCTGGCTCTTCTGCCCCACAAAGAGCAGGAAAACCATGAACGAGCCCAATTCCTTCCCCTGGAGAGCGGGGAAATTGTTGTATTTGTACCACAGTGGCACCTCCAGGCATCCCAGCCCCGGGGAGAATTTACAGCTCTGTAAACTCTGCTTGGAAGATCCCGGATAAAAACACAGCACCCAAAGTCCTTCCTCAAATATTCGAGGTCTAAAGTTGGGCTGAAGAAAGTTGGTGCAGCTGACCTTCACTTCAGTATAAACGTGCTGAGCTTTGCAACAGCCAGAGCAGGGCAGAATTAAAATATTTGGCAAGCTCCAGCTGAGCTCACCTGCCTGTGCGAGGAGGAATCCCAGCAGAACCCTTCACAGGAATCAATTTAGGGGAGAAAGTCATTGCTCTGTGGCTGAAGCAGTGCTGGTCGGGGCCCAAATCCAGGCTGAGGTGCACATAAATCACAAAACCAGCTCATTTCTGCATCAACACACCCCATACAGCAGCGACCAGACCCCAGTCCTTTCATTCCTGTAAGACCCCCTAAAAACCTCCTACAACGCAGACCGCAGCAGCGTTTATTTACGAAGACAAGAAGATATAAAATCACATAATAGCACAGAGACCTGTCTGCTGAGAAGAATGTTTGGGTTTACTGTTGCAGAGAAAGAACATCGTTACCTGGAGAATGAGCCTGGAGGAGGAGCCGGAATGATGGGAGCTGCTGGAATGGTGGGAGCTGCTGGCAGCAGGAGGGGAGGGAACGCTGGGTGGATCACAGAAGGCAGAACAGGCTCGGGCACAGGGAGAAGCTGTTTGTGAGGGGCCCTGTGAGGAGTGACTTGGGCCAATAGCCTCTGAGAAGGAGAGAACCTGGAGGGCTCTGCTGTGGTGCTGACTGTCACAGCAAGGCCAAGGGAACAGGGAAACCAGGCCCAGCTCCCAGGAGGATTCGTGGTGTTCCTCCCCTTGAGCCCGTGGGTGCCCCTGGAGGAGATCTTTGTTTCTCCAGCACAGAAGGTGAAACAACCTCCAGCTGTGACCGAGCAGAACAAGCTCCAAGCAGGGCACGGGCAGAGCAGGGACCACGGGGAACCAGGACGAGCCGAGCCCAGACTGTCACCTGGAGCCACCAGAGAGGCTTTGTCCCCATCTGGCTCGCTGGGAAGAGCTGGCACTGGGATCCCCATGGATGCTGTCACCTCAGGGCTCTGCAGACAGGGAGTCCCACGGCGTTACCCAGCTCACAGCAACCTCAGGGGCTCCAACGCTCAGCACAGCCAAGGCTCCAGCAAGTCCCGGGGCTGCTTTTAGGGGAAACAATTACCCAGCTCTAAAGCTGCCTGTAGAACCTCCCTCCTGCGTTGTCCTCAAGATTTAACTCACACTTAACATTTAAGTGTGAAGATGCTCACAGGTTTTAGCTGGCTGTTGGGAGCTAATGGGATGCAGCTTGGGGTTTAGCCCTCTCTGAGCACAACAAACCTCAGCAGCACAGCTGCACAACCCCCAGCCAGCCCCAAAGGCAGCCCCGTGTTCCCCTTTCCTCGGGGGATGTGTCAGGAAAGGGAAATCAAGCACTTTGCCACAGCAACAGCAGTGCCAAGGGCCAAAGCACAGGTTGCTGCTGCTCCCTTCCCTGTGGAACCAAACCCGCTGCTCCTCCAAACATTCCCTTCCAAGGGAGACTTGAGCAGGAAAAACTCATTAAAAAGAGATATAGACAAAATTTCCCAACACGAAGTTTATGTGCCTGTACCCTCACTGGAGCTGTAATGAGTGGAGATTTTTATTCTCTTCCCTCACCTCTTTCAGCAAGAATGCGACTTCGGGCAGAACCTCTGCGTGCAGAGCTAATAATGATAATGATGTTTTGCTGCTCGGGGAGGGTGTTTTTGTACTGTTATTCCTTGGACTGACTCCCACACCAGCTCTCCGTGTGTCTCATGCCGTGGGACTGGGCACAGTTTATGGTTTAACCCAGCACTGGCTGATTCAGGAAGGGCCAATTGGCTGAAATGCCACCGCCCAACTCACCAGGCGAGCAAAACGAGAGCGCAGCAACTGCTCTGTAATTCACCTCCCCCACGGACCAGGCCCACAAAGGGCCAAACACCCCTGACCAGTTAGCAACAACAACCTTTTGATGGTGTCAGACCACGGCAAAGCATCTCAGCGTCACTTTTCCAACAAAACTCATTGCCTGAAGAGCAACAAGGCGGGGAACGAGGCTCCTCGAGGAGACCAAAACAAACCAAGCTTCCCTTGCAGTCACAGCCTGGCCCAGCCTGAACTGCCTTTCTAGATCCTCTAGATAAAGAAAGGAAGGGGAAAAAAATTGCTTAGCAAGATGATTAAATAAAATGTTATCTATTCCAGCTACCCACTGGCTCTGGCTTTGACGTCAGAGCTGAATGCATTAACTAAATTTGTCACTCAACAGCTAAAAATATCTAAGGCATTAAAAAAAATAAAAAATAGGGCAGTGCTGGGAGAACTGGAGGTCCTCAAGAGGCACAAAACCCCTCCAGGTGGGGTTCACCGTGCTCTTGGGACTGGGATGTCATGGAAGAGCTACAGCTGGTGAACATCCAGAGGGAAGGGAATGGGATGCTGCTGCCTGTCTGCTGTTGAGCCTCTTGGATTGCCAAGGATTCCCAAGGTGTTTGAAGATTTCCCCTCTTCCTCAGCTTCCCAGCTGATGGCCAGTGGAGCTGGGATGCTGGAATGAATAATCCGTATTTTTAGGGGTAACTGGAGGGAAGAAAACTCCCTTTCAATGACGTAACAGAACCGCGTGTTGAGTTTAGGAGCCAGCCTTGTTCTTTTCCAGCCCCTCCCAAGGTTTTTCACCTTTGAGGGGGCTCTGCCTGCTCTCAGAGGGTGCCACGGACACCACAGGTGCCATTTCCAAAAGAGAGCAGTCAAAGCAGAGCAAACACCGGAGCAAAGCCTGAAGCAGCCGTTTGCTTTCGTTCTTTGTCAGAGGGAGCTCCTGGAGAGTCAAACACCCTTCACCACAGCTTGCTCTCAGCCAGGCTGCTCCCTAAATCCAGAATTCCCGAAGGGCTCGTTGTGGGGTGGCGAATATTGAGCAGGGAAATCAGCTGCTCAGGTATTCGGGGCGTCGCGAGCTGCTCCAGGGTCGATGCAGCAGCGCAAGGGAAAAGGGCCGGGGAACTTTGGCTGCGGGACAGGACCAAGAGGGAATAAAGCCTGGGGTTTGTTTAAAGTCGTGGAAAGCAAACTTTCACTGTTCGTGTTTGTGCAGGCCCGGATCCAAGGGTCCAAGGCAAGCACGCGCTGAACCCCAGGAACAGATCCTGGCTTAAGTGTGTTATCAGTGTTTCACTGATAGGGACAGGGTCGAGCTGGTGCTTTGGACTTGGGACAGAGACCTGGAGCATGGGAATTACAATAAAGAGATTCTTGAGTTGCCTGGAGTCCCTTCCTGTTGCTGTTCCTGTGGCACTGAAGAGGAAGCTTTGCCTCACTAATATTTCACAACAGGTTTAGTTCTTACTCTGCCAGGATTTGCATGGGAAAAACAGTGGCAGGAAACAAAAATCAGAGGATCTCGTGCCCTCCAATTACAATGGAGGGACCATTGGGATTGTAATTGTGCTGCTGGGCAGTAAAAAACACACAGAGAGTGATCCTGCAAACTCCCGTAGCCAAAATCCTGGCACTACACATCAGGCACGAGTCAGTGACAGAGCAGAAACAACATTACAGGTGATTAAGTGACATTTATTGCTGGGAGGGTGGGCAGGCCCTGGCACAGGGTGCCCAGAGCAGCTGTGGCTGCCCCTGGATCCCTGGCAGTGTCCCGGGCCAGGTTTGGACACCCTGGGATAGTGGGAGCTGTCCCTGCCTGTGGCAGGGGGTGGGACTGGATGGATTTTAATCTCTCTTCCCACCCAAACCCCTCTGAGATTCCGTGAGGGTGAGACACAGCTGGGGTGAGACGCCACCAGGGACAGCACCGAGAGCAAAACCCGTTTCCACAAAAACCGCGGGTGACTCGAGGCTGCAAACGCCGCCCAACGCGGAAAGCTTGCGTGGAAAAACAGACGGATAAAAGGTATTTCCGTCAGCAGCTGGAACCTCTTCCTCCAAACCGCTGACCGCCCTCACCCGAGCCCTGCTGGAGCCGTGTCACCTCCCCTGCCCGACTGCGGCTCCTCCACCCCCTCCTGGCTCTGCTCCTTCCCCACGGAGGGACATTAACATATGTCCAGTCCGCTGAAGGTGAGGCGAGGAACTTCTCCCCGAGAAAGGTTAATAAACAAAGAAGCCCTGCAGTAACAAAACAGCCATTGTGTGAAAACTTAATTGGATCGGCAATGCATCAAACGTGCCAGCACGGGGACAAACCTGCAGAGGAACTGTTTCATCTCGGCCCTAGGTCAGAGTCTAAATGAGTGCCTTGCAACAGAGGAGCTACAATATGCTGGAAATAAAAGCTGTGGGTAGCTGGCTCTGGTTTTTAAAGCAAAAAAAGTTATTTCTTTCGAGATTCAAACAACCCAGACAAATATCAGCTGTGATGTTCTTTAAAATGATGCATTTTGGCGAAGAGAGGCTTTTTTAAAAATCAAAAATAATACTTATTCAATGCCAGCCCGTTTGCAATCAGATTGGACTGGTGAGTAGAGGGATCCACCAGGGAAGGGACAGCAGAGAGAAGCTCTGGAGGTCACTCACCCAAATCTCCACTCAGGAGTGAGGGATACTCAACAAAGTCCAACACTAAAAGTTGTGTATTTCTGAAACAGCTGCAAAATTGATTGAGTTGAGTTTTCTTGGAAATGTCACAGCGAGCCAACACACTCCATCCAGGAGAGCTGTCAGCACCGGCCAGCGAGGCTCCAGCATTCAAGTGGAGAGCGAAACTTCCATCCTCAGCTCTCACTCGACGTGAGCAGCCCCCGGGGAACCCAATTTACGGCACCCCTTTGAAGCAGAATGCAGCCTCCTCATCAAAGCAGCTCCGCGCTACCAAGGGGAGCAAACTGCCGAAAAAAGGGGTTTCTGGGTGCCTTGATTGTAATTAGGAGAAAATTAAAAATCTAGAGGAGCTGCCACTGACAGCCTGATGAGGCACTGAGTTCTGCAGATACTATAAGTAGTATTTTATACATGCACTATGTAATAGGCACTGTAATGTGACTATTTAGGTAGTAGCTACTATAACAGTGACTACTATTGGCACCCACGAGGCTGCCAGAGCTCCAGGAGCGTTGGGATGCCCAACGCATCCCAGGGATGCCCAGGGTGGGATTGTTGGGTTGTCTGTGTGGGGCCACGGGCTGGGCTGGATGATCCCTGTGGGACCCTTCCCACCCCGGTTCCGTGCTACACAGGATTTGCTAAAGGGACCAAAGTTCCACAGGTATCTCACACAAAGGGCATTCTCAAAGCGCCCAGAGGAGCGAAGCAGCAGGGGAATGTCGTTCTCTTCCCACCTCTACGGGGGATTACACATTTCACAGCGACCAGGAGGGAGCGTTGCTCTTGTTTGCTGTTCCCGTGGCTTCCTCCATCTCTGGGCAGGAAATGCATTTTGATGCAGGACGAGCAAAATGGCAGCTTCCCTTGGGAGAAGCCACTCACGGTTACAAACACCAGAGCAGTGACATTTCCCATCCGGTCCCTCCTCCGGGGGCTGGGAGCAGGAACAAGGAGCGGCGGGAGGAAGGAGCCGCTGCAAGGCTGCGCTTGGAGCGCGCTCCCGGCCAGAATCCCCAGCACAGACACTCCAGGGCCAGAAGCGTGGGACAGGCACGACCTCTGGGTGGGCACAGATATCTTTACAGCACAGCTGGAATGTTTTCTTTATCCCAGGGCACCATAAATCACCAGTGGGAGCACAGTCTATAGACTGACACCCCAAAAACCATCCCACGGCCTCAGAGCCTCTGTCTGTCCACGCCTCAGGTCCTGCAGCATCATCAATTTGTCTCTCTGCTGCCCCATCCAGAAACCCCAGCCTGTTTTCCATGTGCTGGAAGGATTCCGGCAGCGCTCCAGTGCACAGGATTCAAGATCCAGGTTTGTTAAAGCTGCAAAAGCTTGGGGAAGGCGGAGGGTGCCCCTGCTTTGGGGCAGGGTTGGGCAGGGCACTGGTGTCTGCTGCTGCTGGGAGCAGACAGACAGGTCCCACTGTCCCTGGTGCTCTGTCCCAAAGGGGATGATCGTCCCACGGTGTCCCTCTGTTGCGTGGCTCTTTGTTTTAACCCTCTCAAAAGCCTTTTCCAGGCTCGTTCCTAAGCTCTGGTTCAGGGCAAACCCCACTGGGCATGGAAAGGTCCCACCCTGCCCAGCCCACACCAGGGTTGCTGCCCCTTCCCTGTCCCCACAGAGCATCCTGAGCTGGAAGGGACCCACCAAGATCACCAGGTCCAACCCCTGGCCCTGCACAGACAGCCCAAGGGTCACATCAGAAATCGGGAATGCCCCAGAGTGCTGCAGCATCTCATCCAGAAATCCCATTCCTGCCCAAACGCTTCCCCCAGGGTTTGCCCAGAACGCTCCTCTTAAGGGACAGACCTTTAAAGGCACTGAGGGCACAAATTCCTCAATTCCACAATTCCTCAATTCCACAATTCCTCAATAAGCAGCTGCTTATTGAGCTCAGCGTGGTCCAAACACAATCCCCACGGGAAAGAAAAGCCAGAGCAGCAGCATGGGTTGGGTGCGGAAGGGAAAGTGAGGCGGGAAATGCCCGGTCCTGGCTGTGATTTTAGGTCAAGTCAGGGAAGAGCAGAGTGGAGGTGGATTCTCTCCCACGTGGGGTGTTGTGTGCCCAAGCACTGCTGAGCACCGCCAGCCTCTCCCTGCACCATCCACCCCCTGCTACAGCACATCCCCTCCGTCCTCGGGGTGAGGAGAGAGCTCAGGATTCCCCAGGGACAGCACTGCCCTCTCTGCACCGAGGGATAAACCCCCAAAACACACAGCAGAGCCTCACCCCTCCCCGCCCCACTCCGTGGCCGTTCCAGGGCTGTCACCACTCCCTGTTCCCAGCACCTGCCTTCTCCCAGCCCTGAGAGCACTCATCCTCCCTCTTCCATCTCCCAGCCTGAATTATTCATGGGTGTCAGCAGTGGTGCAGAAGTGCAGCCAGAGACAGAACCCACAGACACTTGGGGAAGCTGTCGCCCCGTTCCCGCTGCAGATCCCCCAGGGCCGGGCTCCAGCCACCGTAACGAGCTCTGGAAGCACCTCAGCCCTCAGTCCCCAGCCCCAGGGGGAGAGGAACCAGCACAAGAGCAGCTCTAATGGTGCAGCACACGGGCATGGATCAAAAACTCCTGCTGAATATGGAGGAGAGGAGATATACGCTCGCACATGAAACATAAATGCTCTCGCCCATCAATATTGATGATTCCCTGCTCCCACAGAACCAGACCAAGGATAATTACATGCAATTTTTATGCCGCCTCTAACATACTTCAGTCTCTGCGCATCAAAGCCCTGGTAGGTGATGCTACAAGTTGCCAGGAGTGTCGTGGATCAAAATGGAGCTCGTGGAGAGAAGCGATGGGTGGCGAGGCGGGGGAAGGCAGCAGCCGCAGCACGCTGCCGACGCTGCCCGCGGTGACAAAGGGAATGAGAACGCAGGTGATCACAGGCTGGGCCCAATTATCCCCGTGTCCGAGCCCAGAGCCCGTGCTGGAGCCCAGAAGGGCAGGGGGAGCAGGCTGGGAGCCTGGTGGGATATCGGCAGAGCCGTGGGATGCCAAAGCCGTGCGTGGCTCCGGAGCCAAGCGCAGAAACACCTCCAGCAACCCCCAGGTGCCAGGGAGCAGGAGCAGGATCCTGGCCTGGCGTGGAGCAGGGAACAGCCGGAGGAGCTGGAGGCAGAGCCCTTCGCAGCCTCCCATCCCCAGCACAAAGCGAGGGCTGCTGCAGGGCCTCGGGGGAGCCCTGCTGAAAGCTTTTACGGAGCTGGCACATTTCCACCCCACCTCCATCCTGGAGACAGGCACACCCCCAGCCTCAGACCGTAAGTGCCTCTAAATCAGAGGCCGGGAAGCGTTTTTTCCGCACCCTCGGGAGGCAGATGCAGGCTTTCCTTGACAAACAAGCCCTTGCTTTCCTGAGGCCGCGGGAGCACCTTCACCCGTGGCTGGATAAATCTGGGATCACACGGAACGCGGCTCCGCCACGCCACGCCCGGCACCTGCTGCCACCTCTGCCACGCCACAGCTTTCCAGGGAGGGCTGAGGGATGGAATCGGACACAGCCCGGAGCGACCGCCCCCAGGCCCCTCTGTTCCTCGCAAGACAAATCAAATTCCCAGCCAGCAGCGCCCAGATGTCCCCACGTGCCGGGGCCGTGGCTACGAGCGGCATCCGGAGTTGTAGCGCGCGGCGAAAGCGAACGCGCGATTCAACGTTTTCCCTTGAATGACAGCTCTAATGAAAGACATCTCAGCGCCTGGAAAATCAGCATAAATGATCAGTTGCTAATCTCGTTCTCCCAGTAACTCTGGGAAGGCAAAAATAGAGCAGGCAGAATAAACTGGGGGCTGCAAACGGGGGTGGGGAGGGAAGCGGGGGGGATGTTTTACTCCTCTTTCTGGGAGCTCACATAGCAATTGCCACCGATTAAAAAACCCACTTTTCTTACAAAAGGCACGATCTGCTGAGCACCAGCATTGAACAATAGTGGGGGCTGTCTCCAGGCTCAGCAGAGGGAGCTGGATCAGTCACTTTTCGTGCTGTCTTTAACCTCCTACACCCAGCACGTCCCTGCCAGCACCCGGAGCCTTTATCCCAACCTGAGGAAGCACAGCTTGGGAACTCCCCGGCCCAGAAACTTTGCAGGATGGGAACAGGTAGGAACAGCAAAAGATGGGTGGGTGATGCAGATTTTCCACCTCTAAATAAGCACAAAGCCACAAGATCCCAGTTCAAGACCAACACCAAGAGGGCACCTGGGCACTCGCCGGACAGAACTTTTCGTGTGCACGGAATCCCAGACTGGTTTGGGTTGGAAGGGACATTAAAACTCATCTCCTTCCAGCCCCTGCCATGGGCAGGGACACCTTCCACCCTCCCAGGTTGCTCTGGACGTTAAACCTTCAGGCTAAAGCCCAGGGAGAACCAATTCCCTTCCCGTCCCCAGAGCCCTGCTCTGATCCAGGCTGACACTCCCCACTTCCCGAGGCCAACAAAGCATCCTTTACTTTGCCTTCAACTTTTCCTTCTCCTCTGTTCTCAAAGTCTAACCCTGGCCCTGTCACCATGGTACCTGAGCTCCCAGTGGCAAATTATTAATCTTTACAGCGTGAGGAGGGACAATTTTGACATCAATATATGACTTGTAATAGCTGCTGTCTGTGTGATAGCACCTTTTTAGTACTTCTTTTCATCCCTGTGCTTTTTTATGAGGCTATTTTCTTTATTAGCGCGTTTTTATAGCTTGTGCAACGCCTTAAGTGCCTCCAAGAAGGTACTTCATAAATAAAATTTTAATAAGATTAAGGATCTAACTCCAAGAAAAAAAAAAAGACCCACTTGGCCAAGTTATGAATCACGTGGTCCCTGCTCCATACCCTTCTTGTTTGTGCATGTCCCCACGTAGCCCACAGGTTTTTAGCTTTGGCGCCACGCTTCCGGAAAAACAGTTGGAATCCCAGCAGATCTCCATTTTTCACGGGTGGAGAGCTAACAGGACTTTTGGAGAGGTTGTGTTTCTTATTTTCTGCTGTATTTCAGGGCTGAGTTCCAAAACTGGAGCAGTTTATATCACTTCATTCGAGGCTTTTTGAAATTTTAATGGCAACAGAGGCACCAATTACCTGCAGCCAACAGGAGAGACAAGAAATCCAGCCCAGCAGGCCAGAGGGGTTATATAAACCTGCTCCTGTGGCAATTTTATTTTCACTTGCACCACACAAACAGGAAAATTAGGGCTGGATCACTAAATTATCATTAAAGATGGGGCTATAGAGCAAAGCAAGAAGGAGCTGACTTGAGGCTGAGCCTCTTCTCCAACACACAATCCCAAACTGCCCTGGTTCTGCGAGGAAATGCAGCTCTTGTTTGGTTTAACTCAGAGGGGGGAAGGGTTTTAAAAGCCTCAAAGTCAGCAGAAAGACCTTGCTGCCTTCCCTGGACCCTGAATTTCACGGCCCACCTTTAAGGATAACAGCAGAGCCTTTTTTTTCCCCTCTTTCCAAAGAAGCCTCAGCAGCTTTCCCTGTGAAACCAGCAGGAAAACAAGAGGCGGTTTCAAAGGGATGCAAAAACCGGGCACCTTCCCACGGCACATCCTGGGACACCACAGCAGCCCCACAAACCTCACCCAAACAGAGCTTTAAATACGAATGACACATAAAAAAACCCAAAAAACCCCCATTCTCGAGAGACACAACACTCAAAGACCTCAGCCAGATACCTGCTGTTCCCTGCTTTTCTCCCGGAGGAGGAATTCAGGAGCAAACACATCTTCAGCCTCCGAGGTGGTGCCAGAGCCCGGATCTCAGCCTCTGTGCCCAAGCTCAGCCAGCACCAAGGCTCTCTTCGAAATCAGGGGAGAAGCTGCTCCTCCTCTGCCTTTTTCAGCCTTCCCCTCACTCCCCTGGTCCCAGGATTCCAGGAGGGTTTGAGCCACCTGGGAAAGATCAGCTCCAGGCCGTTCCTCACCTGGCAGCCGGGCCAAAGGTGTCTCAAACAAAACCCTTCCTGCTGAACTCAGTGCTTTCCCCTTTTTCCATCAGTGCTGCCCACGCTCTCAGGCATTTTCCTAACAAATGGGATCTTTCACCAGGATCTGTGGGGAAAAGGGCAGGTGCTGCACTGACAAAATAAATTCCGCCCTGAAATAATTCCTCCATTTGGAGGCCGCTTGCTGGGCTGAAGGAAAGGTGTGAAAGCACCACAGGGGCCGAGATTTGAGGACAAATACATCCCGTGGGTCTCAGAGGCGTGACCAGGCCAGCAGCATCCCCTGGGTGGTGGCACCCTGGCAGTGCCTGGATGGAGGCAGCACTTCCTTCTCCACCAGCTCTGAGCTCCTCCTTTCCTTCTCCGCAGACGCTTGGTACCGCTCTGCCGCAAAGCCCTCCCTCCTTCAGCTCTGGACCCAAAAGCCTCCCAGAGCCTGAAGTTCCTTTGTTTCTCCAAACCCACCTCCCGAGCCCCATGAAATGAGCCTTCGGCGTGTCAGCAGCAAAGACCTTTGGCACACAGGGTCTGTTCCCAGTGATGGCCCATAACTGCTGGTCAGAAGTGCCCTCGTCAACCCGCTCCGTATTAATCAGGGCTGTTCACAAAAGACAAACAATTTCTGCCTGCTCCCTTCAGGTAATTATATTTTGCCCCGCAGCAGGAGATTTTATTACGTTTAGGCCCATTTTATTTAGAGCCTGAAGAGAGATGGCGAAGTCTCAGCGAGGAGCGATAAAAGGAGATGGTGCTCAAGCCCAGCCTTTTGCAAGTCAGCATCTGACCTGAGTTAAAATCATTCAAGCACAATAGGGGGGACAAAAAAAAGCCCTTCAGATTTGTACCTGTTTGAAGAGGGCAGGAATGCTGGCTGAATCATGAACTCTAGGGAACACGAATGCCTCCCGAAGGAGAGAGGCCTTCACTGTCAATGTGCTTTAAAAAGAAAAGAATGTTTCATGTGGGTGTGTGCTGTTGTTTTTTTCCACTGTGGAGCAAGTGTCCCATCTTATTTCTCAAATGGTCTTTCCTTTGTTGAAGCCTCATCTATTAATAATCCTGCACTGGAAGGGGAAAGGAAAAAGCGAGCTTCTGTCAGACATACAAGCTGTTAGTCTGGGATGGACAAAAATAAACCAAAGCTGCACAATTAGCTGCACCACGGGTCACTCGTCTGGGGTTCTGACTGGCTGTAACCACAGCCTTGCTGAACTTCCCTCATGAAACGTGGAGTTGGGCAGTGCTCGGGATGCAGGAGTGTCCTGGAGACCTGGAGGGAGTTGGAGGAGTTTCCTGAACTGTCCAACATCAATATCCTCTGCCTGGGGCCAAGAAAATATTTCGGTCTTGAAAACATAGAGGGAAAAGATCCGTGGAATCCGAAATACCGTGGAGTGACAGAATGGGTTGGGGTGGAAGGGACCTTAAAGTTCACCTTGTTCCTGGGGCAGGGACACTTCCCACTGTCCCAGGCTGCTCCAAGCCCCGTCTAGCCTGGCCTTGGGCACTGCCAGGGATCCAGGAGCAGCCACAGCTGCTCTGGGCACCCTGTGCCAGGGCCTCCCCATGCTCATCCTGCCTGCACTCCTTAGGGAACCCGGACACTCAGGGAGCTGCCCTGGGTTCAGGAGCTTCAAAGCCGTGCTGGTTTTGCTCCGTAAAGTTCATTCCAAGTTGGCTCCGAGCCCCTCAGAATCCCTCAGGATTCCCTCAATCCCTTCTCCAGCCCGAGGCAGGTCCCTGGTGCCAGCTGGCCGAGGAGCTGGGGACCGCTCACAGGTGGCCGGACCCGAGGCCTCGTTTGCTGCCGATGCTCCACCCCCAGGCTGCGGGATGTGGGCAGCAGCTTCGGGAGGGGACCCGGGACGAGCTTAAATCTGCATCTTCCCGAGCGAAACCTCGCCTTGTCCCCACGGGCCCGCTCCAACCCGCGGCCCTTCGCGAGGGAACGGAATTTGCTGGAAGCGCCAGCCCGGAGCCGTGGCGGCGGTGGGGATGTAAAAACGCCGCCGGTGAGACCAGCCGTGCCTGGGAGAGGTGTGAAGCGGAGCGGGGAGGCTGCCAGGGACCCGCGGCACCGCGCGGGAGCCCGGCTGGTGCCGCCGCGCTGCCCGCCAAGGCGCCGGTGCCGTGGGAGCCCGCAGCAGAGCTCGGCGGGCTCCGAGAGCCTTCCCGGGATGGGAACCCAGCCCTTAGGCCGGGCTTTAGCCGGGGGGAGAGAGGTGACAGTGACAGAGACGGAGCTGAGAGCCCGACAATCACCGGGGCACGGCGAGGTGGCTCTCGAGCTGCTGTCACTTCTGCACCGCCAGCTCCGCGAGGCTCCGCAGGGTCCCGGCATTTGGGACTGCAGGGTCCCCAGGGCACACACAGCCCCAGCATTTGGGATTGCAGGGTCCCTGGTCTCCGGAGCACACACAGCCCCAGTATTTGGGATTGCAGGGTCCCCAGGGCATACACAGCCCCAGCATTTGGGGTTGCAGGGTCCCCAGGGCACACACAGCCCCAGCCTGTGGCACTGCCTGCCCCCTTTCTCCTGCTCAGAGGNAGCCCCAGCATTTGGGACTGCAGGGTCCCCAGGGCACACACAGCCCCAGCATTTGGGACTGTGGGGTCCCTGGTCTCCAGGGCATACACAGCCCCAGCATTTGGGGTTGCAGGGTCCCCAGGGCACACACAGCCCCAGCCTGTGGCACTGCCTGCCCCCTTTCTCCTGCTCAGAGGAGCAGCATGTCTCTTTGCCATGAGTTCTGCTGCAATATTCCCGGTCTTCCTCTTCCCCCCAGGCCCCCCAGCTGCAGGAAAACCTGTTAAATCATTAAAATAATTCACGTTTCAGGTCTTTTCAAGGGCCACAGCCTGGTTTGCCAGGCTGGGGAGTCCCATTTTCTCCCCGGGTCTGTTTGTTTTCCCTCTGCAGCAAACACTCCAGCACGACTCAGGTGGGAGAACCTCAGCAACCACATCTTGGCGTGTGGCAGGATCAAAGCCCTGCACGCAGCAAAAGGAAAAACCACCCCTGTCACAGCAAAGGGCAAGTCTGGAATTCTGTTTTCTTTGGAGAAGGCTAAAGAAAATATCTCCATTCCCAAACAGCACCCCAGTCAAAGCTGAGCTGCTGCCCCAAGAGTGGCCCTGAGCCTTGTTCTTCTCCGGGGTCTGAGTGCTGGGCAGGATCCTAGGGGATCTCCATGACCGGCAGCTCCTGCGGGGAGGGATGAGCTGCAGCCCTGTGAGCCAACGTAAGGGAGGGCGTCCAGTCCCAAGAGCAGCAAGAAGTGACACCTTAATCACCTTCATCACCTTCATCACCACCTTCATCACCTTCATCCCCTTCCCTCAGGAGCACCCAAAGCCTTCAGGCCACCTTGGAGACAAACACAGGTGGGTCTGCTCCCAAGGACCCGCCCGGGTGGAGTGGGGCTGGGAACGCTGCGGCTCCCTCGTGGAGGGAAAGGGTGAGAATTACTCACCTGGAGTCCACACAGCTCCAGCCCGAACACCCCCGAGCCCAGCCCCTTTCCAACACCCTTCTCTCACACGTTTTTCCCTCCCACATCGGGCGCCGCATCCCAGCCAAGCCCGAGCTGGCTGTCCCTGAGCTCTCCGCGCCGGGGAAGGAGCAGAGGAGGAGCAGGAGACTGCACATTCCCGCGTGCTTCCCGGCCTCCCGGCTTCGGGCCGCCGAGCAGCCGCAACCCAACGACCAAAAACGTGATTTTATGAGCTAATTCCCTCCGCTGCCAAATCCAGCGCGAAAAGCCTCCCGCCCGGAGCCCTCCCGGCTCGGCGGCACCGAGGCTGACTCGTTGCCAAGCCCCGGAGCCTCATCTGCGGGGAAACAAACCCGGACCTGCCGAGCACAGTCGAGTGCGGCATCACCATAGAAACCGGGCGAGGAACCGGGGGAAGCGGCACTCCCCGGCTCCTCTCAACGTGACAGCGACCGGAGCCCGGCCCCTGCGGGCCGGGTGGGGTGGGCGAGCGGCGGGGCCAGCCCGGCAGCAGCGCTGTCCCGCTGGGGAGATCCCCCGCTCGCCCCCCGGGCTGTGTTTTTAGCCCCGGGCAGGTTTCCTCCCCGGCCACCCACCGGCCCTCTGGAAGCATCCCCGAGGTGCTGCCGCGGTGCTGCCTGGCCCCTGCACGCCCCCGGCGGGCACCCACAGGCACCGAACGCCTTTTTTTTCCTTGTCGCCCGCGCGTTCCTTCGGTGGAGGGAGGGAAGAACCGGCCCGGGATGAGACCACGGAGCTCCCGGGCCTTCCACCCATAGCACAGATTGAAATCCATCCCCGCTCTGGAGCCAGTTTCGTGTGCGACAAAGCGTTTTCTGGAGAGAGAGGTGTCTGAGAAAATCCATCCTCGACTGAGGCGCTGCCCGAGTTCCTCGGAGAAAAGGCAGGAAATCCCGGAGTGTTTCGCATTCACCTCCTTCCCTCCCGCCCGGGCCTGCGGGTGCCATGGGACACAACCAGGGCAGCCCATCCTTGGTGCAGCACCAGCGGCGCTGGGCTGTCTGGGGACATCACAGACACAGCTCCTCAGCCCTGACAGCGCCTGGAGACCGAGCTCCTGGGTCGTGCCAGTGCCAGGGAATCCTGGAGTCATGGAGTGCTCTGGGCAGGAAGGGAATTTAAAGATCACCTTGTTCCACCCCTGCCATGGCAGGGACACCTCCCACTGTCCCAGGCTGCTCCAAGCCCCGTCCAGCCTGGCCTTGGGCACTGCCAGGGATCCAGGGGCAGCCCCAGCTGCTCTGGGCACCCTGTGCCAGGGCCTGCCCACCCTCCCAGGGAATGATTCCTTCCCAATATCCCATCTATCCCTGCCCTCTGTCAGCTTAAAGCCATTCCCTGTGTCCTGGCACTCCAGGCCCCTGTAAATTGTCTCTCTCCATCTTCCCTGTTGGCTCCTTCAGGCACTGGAAGGCCACAGCTGGGTGTCCATGAAGCTTCTCTTCTCCAGGCTGAACAATCCTAATTCTCCCAGCCTTTCCTCACAGGAAAGGTTCTCCATCCCTCTCATCATCCTCTGGACTCAGGAGAAGTCCTTTGGTCCTCTGTGAGCGCAAACACGCCGCCTCCTCCCGTGTGGGGTTTCTGTCTCGTTCCTGTTTTCAGTAATTACCTGCAATTTCTCCTTGTGCTTCGTGAGGAAGAAAAGGAGCTGCTGATTCACTGGCCTGTTGTTTCTTTTTTTTTTACATCTCTCCTGTCCCCTTTTAGTCATCTTTTACATTAACTGACCCCAGATTTTTCATTACTATTGCTCCAGTGCTACTGCTTCTCATCCTGACGGCTTCCACTGCTGTTCCATGAACTCCGTTAGACACAAGGTTCACAGAGCAGCTCAGGAAAGGGTCTTTTGCTGATACATTGACATATTTTTTTACCCCAGTGTAATGCTAACGGGTTAATTACTATTTTCACTATTTCCAGGCGTTGAGGAGATTTTCCACTCGCTCTCCGCAGCTTCACCCGGATCTCCCACCCTTTTCCCCACAGTCACCACTCCCTTAGGGTGCATTTATCATCCAGAAACTCAAATTATCCCCTCCATGGCGTGAGCTGTCTTTCCATGGCTGTCAGCACCAATTCCTGCCTGCTTGGTCCCCACCCCCCGAAATTCTTGGCTAAGCTCACTAATTCCATGAGATTTTGACCCCTGCATCCTCACACCCCACTTTTCTGGACCATTAACGCATTCTCCATCAGTGCTAACTGACGTTTCCTGCCGGAGGAGATGCAACAATTCCAGCCTTCCGTGAAAGCTTAATTTCTTCTGAATCCCATTCCCAAAATCCAGATGTGGAGCTCTTGTGCTGGAGAAAGGAGCTGGATTGCCTGGCAAAGCAGAGATTAATAACTGGCCCACACGTCGAAATTGAGCCTCTGATTGAAATTGAGCCTCTAATTGGTTTCAGATCCAATTCCTGTTCATATAGGACCGAGTAAAATACAGGCCTGGGTCATCTATGGGCTCTTTACAAATGGGGATAAATAGGTTCATAAAATGAAACGTTAGGTAATAATTTCTTAAATCAAAATACTTTGGACGTGATGATTGGAATGTAAGATTACCCAGGACCAGAGCCCTGCTTCTGCCAAAGAGCTGTAACAAGAAATTCACTTCAATTAAAAGCTCTTTTCAGATGCTCTGAATTTAGGAACACTGGAAGAAAGCACTCAGAGACGGTGGTGAGTGCGGGGGAAGGGGGACTGTGTGTGCCCAGAGCAGCTGTGGCTGCCCCTGGATCCCTGGCAGTGCCCGAGGCCAGGCTGGATGGGGCTTGGAGCAGCCTGGGATAGTGGGAGGTGTCCCTGCCATGGCAGGAGGGGTGGAACAAGTCCAACCCAAACCATCCATGATTCTCTGTATTAAAAAAAAAACACTTTTCCACCTTAACAGCTCTAGAAATGGCTCCTCTTTGGAAGCTCCAGTGCAAAATGGAAGAAGCTCTTGGTCCTGGATGGGGAATACAACCGATTAAACACGGGGAGAAAAAAAACCCATGGAAAAAACCCAATTTCTAACAAGATTTTAGGTTCCTCCTCCTGAATCAGATGAAACCTGTCCTGGGTGAAACTGGTGAGACAAGCACCAGGAGAGAAGAGAGCCTGAGAAATGAGAGGGTGAACACATCCAACCTCCCAGCTCCAAACAACAACGACGAGATTTGTAAATATTGAATGAGCGCACACTGAGGGCACAGGAAATCCCAGGCAGAGAGGAGCTGGAAAAGGAGGGACAGCCCAGCTGCTCCTCTCCTGCCTCAGGCCTTCCAGGACTGGCCTCCAACTGGCCCGGGGCCATCTGGGGCAAATTGTTCTGCAGAGGAGTTGCAAAGAGGCTGTGAGAGAATCCTGCCCAGCTCAGAGCCCAAAAACACCAGGAAAGAGGAGACGGGAATGAGCACTCAGGGCGGTGATTGGCAGCTGCCACACTCGCTCCAGCCAGGAATTTGTCTGGAAAACTGTGCTCATTCTTCACTCAGCTCCTTCTCCCTCTCGAGGACAGGCAGAGGGTGAATCCGTGGCTTGGCAGAGGGGGTGGTTATTGAAAGGGGTTTTTCGCCTCCGAAATTGTTCCTCCCCTTCCTCGCCAAAGCCCCATTTTGTGAGCCACAGCGTCTGCAAGAGCTTTGAACCTTCGGAGCATTTTGTGAAGGGTGGAATGAAGAGAAGGCTGATTTCTCACAACTTCGCTGAAACCCAAGGAAAACTGGGGAAACTTCCATGCCCCTCTGGATCACCAGTGGGCACAGAGGCTGAGGAAGATGAAGGAAAACCAAAAGGGAATGAAATCTTCAAGTGCCTCTCCAGCCATTCATCTATCCTGGAAGGACCAGGGAGGCCCGAGGATAGAAACTGTCCTTTTTCTAAACCTCTTCAACTTGAGATAATCACTGCAGGGTCGGGTTTTTTTCACACATTTTCCTGAGAAAGAAGAGAAAATAAAAGGTCTCTATGAGGCAGGAGCCACCTGTGCTTCCATCTCCGGGGAATTTTTGCTTGGAGATGCATCTTCCTGCCTCTTGTCTGCCTTGGGTTCACCTCCTCCACGGCTGCAGCCCTTTGTGATTTCCTGTGTTTGAAGCCTGCTCAAGCTTCTCTTTGTTGCACAAGAGCCGCCTGAAACGCTCCGTGTTTTCCAGGAAAATGCTGGCAGGCTATCCGTAACCTTTCAGCATCCCTTTCTTGTTTCCTGCTAAGGCCTGAACTCCTTCAGTGGCCCCTTCGGATGTTCTGAACTGAATTTGACAGCCAGGACCTGCCACCAGCAATGCCCAAACGCTAGGCTGAGGAATTGGGTTTATTCCAGGTGTTTCTGCTGGAATTACAGAGCACAGACACAACACAGCTTTGCCTAACACAATACCCTTCCTATCAACATCCTTCCCAAAAATAAAAGGTTTCGAAACAGCCCAGATAAACAGAATAAAAGTTTCTTTTTTACATCATGGTTTCCCCCTGCCAGAATCCCTTTCAGAGCTTGGTGCAAGAGAAATAATCTCCATTTCCTGATTCTCCTCTATTTACTTTGTTGTGTTTCCCTGACGGGTCCAAGCTCTTCCCGAGGCTGATCCCTTCTAATCCAAGGGGAATGAGTTTCAGAGGAGACTGGCAAAGGAAAATCCTAATTTCTGACGCTTTCCTGAGGGGAAAATTTTATCTCTGAGCACAGAAACAGCAGGAAAAACAATTATTGCCACCCGGAGCTGGACAAGGGAACTTTTCAGTCGGATGATCCAAACAAACTTTTCAGTTGGACGATCCAAACGAGCTGGGGAAAATCATTTCATGGAACCACAGGATGGTTTGGGTTGGAAGGGAGCTCAAAGCCCATCCCATTCCAACCCCGTGCCATGGGCGGGGACACCAGCGAAAGACCATTTGCAGACACTGTGCTTTCCCAGGAAAAAAAAACATCCGAGAAAAGCCACCTTAGGCCAACCAAATATTTCATTTGACCTGAAGGTAACAGATTTATGGCGTCTGAGTCACTTAATTAATTTTTGTTTACAGTTTAGATCAGTGCTATTTCCAAGCATAAAGTCAAAAGAACCATTTCAAGTACGTAAAAGCAATATATTTCAAAATGAAACACTTCCAATTTTCTTTCCTTCTCCATTTTTGGCTTGAAACGCCCATATTTCACCGAATGGATTAAGAGATTAAAAAAGAAATCTCATGTTTCCTTCACGGTGTTACTTTTTGCCCTGTGCGTGCTCTTAACAGACTCCCTGGCCTTCAGGAGGGCCCTTTGTCCAGCAAAACGTGCTGGAACAAATTGCAAACAGCTCTTAATATCAGAGTTCAGACCCTGGAGAAGGCCACAGCCCAGCTGAGAGCCCTGTGCTGCCTCTCCTCGGCGAGAGCCAACAGCCTTAGAGCAACCTCGTGCCAAGCTCACAGCCCCCAAACCTGTAAAACGCCATCGCCGGCAAAACCAGCTCGTTTCCTACGGAATTTTCACGGAACTGGCGAAGACAGTGTTTTCCTTCCCCAGGTAAGCCCTGTCTTTGGAAGACGCCCGAGCTGGGGAAGCTCAGCCTTGCCCAGACCCAACCGCCCGTGGCCAGAGGTCCTGTCCTTTCTCACTTGAGTCGTCTCCAGCCACCAGGCCCGGCTGAACCATCTGTCTGACATCAAAGCCAACCCCCAGATCCGCTTTCCGGCCCCTCTGGATGAACCAGGTTCCACAGCATCGAGGAAATCACCTGGGCCCAACCATTCGGAGCCCCTCAGAGCAGCCCTGTCCATCTCTCGCTGTTCCCACCACGTTGCAGTGACCTTTTGCTGTTTCAGGTCAACATTTTCTCTTTGACTCACCAGGATTTTCCTGAGGGTTTCCTGGGCAAGCCATCTGTACAAAGGAGCAGAAAGTATCACCTCAGCTGCTCCCAGGCTAAGAGTTGGATGAAGAAGCTTGCAGAGCTCACTTGGAACCATCTCAGGGAGATCTCTGGCTTC
Source organism: Gymnorhina tibicen (assembly GCA_013399875.1). Classification (NCBI taxonomy): domain Eukaryota; kingdom Metazoa; phylum Chordata; class Aves; order Passeriformes; family Artamidae; genus Gymnorhina; species Gymnorhina tibicen. The sequence goes on along the minus strand of VXAZ01001518.1, from coordinate 749,744 downwards.
CTTTGAAATAAAGGATCATTCAATATTTGGTCCAAAGTAACCAAAATAAATTGGAATGCAGGAAAACCAAGCTCTTGTGATTCTACTCTCAACCAGGTGCAGGACAAGTTTCTCTTGGTGCCCATGACTCACACCATGGCACGAGACCAGAGTCACAGCTGATATTTCTGCCTGACTGGGACAGCATTCGAGCCTCAAGAAAACAACATCAGCCAGGAGGGGACAGGAATCAACTGATTGTGCAGGAAACAATCCCTTCCAGGAAACGAAATCTCCAGAAGAACGCCACGGGTGCCTGTCATTCCACGGAGCCACTTTCAATCCGCTTTTTTTATGTCCCTCCTTTTTTTTTCCCCTTTACAGGATGGGAAGGGATGCTCTTAGGATCTAGGTTTAGATGGGATACTGGGGAAAAGTTTTTTATTATGAGGGGGATAAAACAGTGGCACAGGCTGCTCAGGGAAGCTGTGGCTACCCCTGGATCCCTGGAAGTCTCCAAGGCCAGGTTGGACAGGGCTTGGAGCAACCTGGGATAATGGGAGGTGTCCTGAGATGGTTTTTAAGGCTTCTTCCAACCCAGGCTATTCCATGATTACTTGGGCAGGAGCTGTGAACAGAAAGATGTTCTCTGCCCTCCAGAGCAAGATGGTTTTTAAGACACAACTTCACCCTTAACTCCTGATGCAATAAATTTCCATTTTTACACAGGGGAAAAGGGAGGAAATTTGGCCTGGGGTCAGCTGTGATAATGGAGGAGTTCTTGCCTGGCAGCACCTCATCCATCCCATTTCGTCAGGCACTTCATCATCATTTAATCCAAGGATCCTCATTCATCCCGGGTTCTCAGAGCCCTGCGGGGAGTCTTTCGGTGTCATCCGAGATATTTCAAGCTGGGGGCCTGGCAAGGACAGCTCTGAGGATGGCATCAATTGTCTGCATCGAGTTCCCTGACCCTTTCCTTTGGAGAGCTCCCTTGCACCAGCAGAAAAAGCAGAAGGGGGTTAAATGGCCCTTATGGAGGTAAAATCACCCAGCAGCAGCACATCCATTTATTCAGATCATCAGGGCCACCTCGCTTGTGATCCTAAGCATGAGAGAGGGGAGTTAAACCTCTTTTGAAATCTTCTGTTCGAGGAACCGAGGCAGATTCGCAGCCCTCAGAGATCCGTGAGGAGACAGACACCCGAGAGATTATATTTAAATTTTAAATAGCTCTGGCTGATTGGGTCAGGCCCTGTTTAATGACACAGACC
>VXAZ01001518.1:720984-734952 GCA_013399875.1 Gymnorhina tibicen | reverse complement strand
AAGCCTTTGGGGTGAGACCCAAGGACTTGTGTGCAGTTGTGACACTGTCGGCACTCGGGCTCAGGTTACAATCAAAACCAGGATTTTCCAAATCCTCACCCTTTTCCGCAACCACAGGCAGGTTCTTCTCCTCTCAGATGAGCATTTTGCCACCCAAAGCTGGTCCCTTGGGAACTGGGACACAGCAGCAGAAGCACCATTTGAGAAACAGGAGTCTGAGGTAACCTGCACCCTCCTCCTCATCTAATTATGGGACAGCACTCAACACCACACACAGGACTCGGGTATTTTGGGCTTGGCGATTTTTTTTTTGGTGTGTGTCTTTAAACTAGGAAGCATTAAAAATAACAAAATCAGAGCACCTCAGAGCTGCAGTTCGATTTGCTGGTTTGGGGTTGAATTCCCAGTGTCCACACCCAGCTCCAAGAGCAGCTAGCAGTGTTTTCCACCTCCAGGTGCCCACAGGGCACGGTTGCCAGGGCAGGATCGCACATTAGGAGCAGATCCCAAGGTCCAGAGTCCTCTTCCCACCTGCAGGCTCCTCGATTGCCCGTGCAGCTGCTTCCCTCACAAGAGGCAACATTTCCCTGCCACCCACCTGCCTTCGAGAGCCTTAAAAAGCTAAAAATACTGTCTGGACTGTGGACTAATGATCCTGCCTGCCTTTGATAAAGCCCTGGCTGCCATGAGAAGCACCCTCCGCGTTCACTTGGGATGGTCACTTCTACCTGACAGCTGCCCAGCTTCAGGGAGAGGTCAACACCCCCAGATATCGTCCGGCAGCCCCCCTGCTTTGTGAGCACAAAGCTTCCAGGAAGCACAAACAGGCACAAAGCAAAGATGGAAACATGGATATTTTTGTTTCCTCTCTCTTTAATAAAAAGGGGGTTTGCTCGTGCCTCAACTTCCTGGCTTCTCGTGCTGTTCCATCATTATCACTTCCCATCCCAGGTGTTCGATACCTCGCGGTCCCTTTTAATAAAGTAAGAGAGCAGCACATCAATCTCATTATCTGCTTGCCCTTGAGAAGTTCTCTGACCTGAAACGTTTGGTTTGCCACCACCAGAGCAGAGCCAGAGCAGGATAATTTCTGCCAGGCAAGGGCTGTCCCCACCTGCAGCTCCTCTGAGGGGCTGGGACCATCTGCAGCCTTCCTCTAAGCACAGCCCGGAGTCCTCCTCTGCCCAGGAAAGTCTCCTGATTTAGCAGCCAGCCACACAATTACTCACCCACCCGCTTCTCTCAGCCTGCCTCCAGCCACCCCCACCAAAATCGATGCAGAAAAGCCACTACGAGCAACAAAAAAAGACACGAGCCCTAATTAACACTCCAAGAGGCTCAGCACGGCCTGGGTCCCCCTTTGCCAGGAGAAACAAGCCCAGAGGGAAAACAAGTTCCAGTCTCAAGGAAGCTGCTGCCCCACTGGGCAAAACAGGGAACAGGGACATTTGCCAGGTGGGTTTAGAGCCCCCAAACCCTTCCTCCCTGCCCAGAGTCTTCTCTGAAGGGAACGGCTTCTGCAGCTTCCAAGAGCCCAGACAGCCAAGGGACAGAGGCTAGAACAACTTTCTGTTCAACCCGAGATCTCAGACACCCTCCTCCCTCCCGGTTCCAAACTCTCTCTGCTTCAAAAAAAGAAAATTTGGTTGCTTGCCTTCCTCCCTTGCTGCCCTCACCCCCCAGCCAGAACACCGGGTAACGCCTTGCAGGTAAATTCCCTGTGTCTTGCCCACCTTTATCTGATTTAATTTCAGAAGGGACCCTTGGCTCTTCTGAGCCAGCGAGTGTCCATCCATCACCGGAGCATGAAAGAAATTGGAAACAAGGATCAGCTGCATTAAAATCCATAAAGGCTTTGCTCTTGGCATGACTCATGCACGGTGCTGACAGCCCCGAGTCCATCACCGCCCTGACCGAACAGCTCCTTTTCCTGGCGACAGCCAACCAGGACAGAGCTCGTTCCTTCCCAAAGTGTCCCTTTTCCCAGCTCCTGCTGCTGTTCTGCTTTGCTTTCTAGCACACAAAATTTCCACGTCGGGAAAGCAGAGGGAAATCTGCACTCCCCTGCTCCGACCCCTTCATTCCCTACGCCTCCAGATCCAGAGCTGACAAACAAAAGCGTTGAGCAACCACCTAAGGGGATGCTGCAGGGCATCCAAGGGGGTTGATTTCATTTGAATTTCATTTTTCTAGTTAGTTCTAGGGTCATTTGCAAGTGGAATATGGAACCAAAGGATCCCAGAATAGTTTGGGGTGGAAAGGACCATAAAGGTCATCTCATCCCACCCCTGCCATGGGCAGAGACACCTTCCACTATCCCAGGTTGCTCCCAGCCCTGTCCAGCCTGGCCTTGGACACTTCCAGGGATCCAGGGGCAGCCCCAGCTGCTCTGGGCACCCTGTGCCAGGGCCTCCCCACCCTCCCAGGGAGAGGATTTTTTCCCTGATGTCCCATCTAAATCTACTCTCTGTCAGTTTGTGGCCATTCCCCTTGTCCTGGCACCCTTGTAAACCAGGTACACCAGAGCCAGTCCCACAGGGCCGCATAGCTCAGATATCCTCATTTAAGGGCTTCTGAAAGCTCAGGAACATGCACATGGAAAGAAAAAAAAGAAATGCTGGAGCCAAAGCATCCACGAACATTTGCCAGCTTTAAGAATCCCAGCCCTCAACCAGGCATTTCCTTCTCCAATACTCCCCTGGTCACATCTCCCCCCACACCCTGTCTGGGAGGTGCATCCACCTCAGAGGGGGAGATCCGAGGTCCAAACCCGCTGCACGGCCCAGGCTGGGTGGTTCCTGTGCCTCCCACTCCGTCAGTCATCGCTGCATCCAAGGCTGCTGCTCCTCAAACACGGCACCAGGAATAGCAGCTCCCACTGCCCACATAGCAGGATGATCCTGGTAACCAGCAACGCTCCCATCCAGGATGAGCAGGGCTTTATGCTGTCACTAACTGAGTTGCCTTCCAAATTATTAGCAGCACCAGGAGCTGGGAGCACATTTCTCAGACAATCAGGATAATTCTGGCTTTTGTAATTTGTTCCAGACAGCCTGAGACATCCGTACCCGCACCGAGACTTTGTGCACATCATTTGGCAGCTCGGGGCCTGGCACACGCTGTCTCTGCCAGTCCCACCCAGAGATCCAGGCAGGGGATCCAACTGGCTCAAGAAGCCACCAGGACTCTTCGAGAGTGTTTAATCCAGGCTGATTGGAAGCCAAAAGGAATTAATTCTGCTCATAAAGGGCAGAGCATGATCCCGTCAGGCGCTCCGTTGTTTCACAGCAGCCTTTAGCCACTCCTGGTGCTGGACAAGCACCACATGGTTGTGGTCACTCCGTGAGGACATGGAAGAACTGGGAAAGGAGCAGAGCAGCAGCACAGGCCTGTGGTGCACGGAAAAGCCCTCAGGTCAAGGGAGGTTGGGTAGCATAAATCTCTGACCGGGGAAATGCTGGCGTTTCATAAAACCATAGGCATGCAGAGAAGGGAATTCTCCTTCTTCAAACCTTACTAGAAGGCACCAAGGGGAATCTCAGGCAGCTGGTGATGAGAAAGGGACAAGCAGCTCCTTTCTTGGGGTATGGAATTAAACCCTAAGGCCCATTATCCACGTGCGACGAAACCAAAAGTATAAACAAGCTCCAAAGCACAACTGAGGCCGGACCCCTTGGACATCACGGTTTTAAAGCCCTTCTTTCCCCCTCAAGAATCCCTAGACACCTGAATTTTGGGAATCAGAAAGATCAGTGGCATTTTATCCATGCCTTGTTCTCCATTCTTCCCCTCAGCAGGCAGCACATGAGACCAGCTCCACGCAAACCCAGCAGCTCCTCAGGCTTTGCATCCAAAGCCCAGGAGAAAACCTCTGAGAGGAGCAGGTCTGAACCCTCCAGGCCCTCAATCAGAGCTCGTGGCTCCAGCTGAGGAGTCTGGGGACAGGACAAATTTGTTCCCAAGACAACTGTGGATTTCTGGGGTTTTCAACTCAAAACACGTTGCAGCAACAGAGTTTTAAAAGTGCCTTTGCCTCCACCTTGGAAAAAGTGCATTAAGATCACCCAGTCCCAGGCCAATTGAGAAACTGCAATTTTGTGTGATTTAGAGCTGCTAATGGGTGATGTCATCACTGGAGCCAGTGCAATCCCACGGAAACATGGAAATAAATGAGCAAGAGCCATAAAATATGTGGTTTTCTCCCCAACAGCAACGGGCCCGTCCCAGCTTTCATTGAGACTCGTCTACAACTGATGGAGATCACAAGAAATCACTAAAAAAATTACAGAGGAAACCAAAGCTTTCAAGAAGAGCAACCCTATTCTTTTCCCAGGCCTTTATTAAGAGCGGATCCGCAGGTTTCCTTGGAAGCAAATGAGAAATAGGCACCACGGCATTGCTGGGGAGAGAAACCGAGGGAGTGTTTTCTGGAACAACAAACCAAAGCCATTTTGGGCCACTATCTGTTAGACTCGAGTTTAGCTCGATAGGATATTGATCCTGGCTGCACCCAGGAACGCAGCCCTGATGTATTTCCTGATTAGCAAGTTCTGCCGTCTGCTTTTTTTGACAAACAAAAATCTCCCTCGCTGCAGGTAGATAAAAAAAATATATTTATCAATAACTCCAGGGCGCAGGCATTGAGTAGCAATCAAAAAAAAAAAAAAAAAAAAAAAAAAAAAAAGGGTTGGAAAAAGCAGGTGGGAAGGATTGCTGCGTGATCACTGGGATATTTACATAAGGCTAAGTTCAGTCGGTGCAGAGCCTTCCCCCACAGCCTCCTCCAAAACACACCCAGACTCTGGCTGGCCTTTTTCCTATGGAAACAGAGAACGAGAGCAGAGCTGCTCTTTGCTTTTCTGGGGCTTAGCTGAGAGCTGAAAATGAGATCAGATTTTCTGACATTCCCCGTTTACCTTAATAAAAACGGGCACTGGGCCGGATTAGGAGGTACAAGACCCTGTGCGGGGCATCAGGGAACATTTTCACCATCTTTCACGAAAGAAATAAATAAAAGGAGAGGAATCAAAATGCTTCTTTAATATTGAAGATCAATGTAAAAGTGAGCTTGGGAACCGAGCACTGCCTGGGAAACACGAAGTAACATTTTCAAGTCGAAATCTTGCACATATGGCAAAGGAAAGCTTTTGATGGAGCAGCAAAATATTTCAAAAGCTGATGTCCTACCTATCTATATTTATAAGAACACATTAAGTGCCGGCTTGGCACTGTCCCTTTTTATTATCCCCTAATAAATTACAGCTTGATCATTTTTTGAAAGGCACAGATCCGAGTCTGCCTTCCACAGAAATGAAAATGAAGGTCCCACTCGTGTCACCACCTTGCAGCCCCTCCCTGGAGGGTTTGCCAGCAGTAAATTCCTTGCTCAACAAGCTGACTTTAAAGTCTTGATGCAGAAACGAGGAGGATTTTGTCTCAAATAAACAGCCCTAACAGGGTTTCCCCTCTAACCCGAGCTCAGCCAGGCAGTGGGCACATGAAAATGTTTCTGGCCACTGAAGAAAACCCAAGGAAGAGGAACTCCATGTTTCCAGCACAGCCCCATGGCAACACAGGAGTGAGCTAAGAACTTAATCATGATCTGGGAAATGCAGAGCAAAACACACCAGGCTGCAGAGAAAACACTAATTCAGTCCCCTGTGTGAAGCTGCAGAGCTTTCAGTGCTCCCTCCACCTGGGCTGGAAACGTTCGGGAAAGCACCAACCCGAGCGTGAGTAACTCTGTTATTTTCAGTACCTTCCCCCTAACACCAAAAACCGGGCACGGGCTCAAGCTCCTTGTTAAATTACAAGGATTAGAGGTCTGGATTTCCTCGGTGGAGATGACTCTTGGACCCGACGCCGATGAGTTCAGCCTTTGCCACCCCTGCGCTGCTGCCTGGTGGGAAGCCCTTGTACAAGGCAGCTTCAGCAGGGCCCGGTTGGTGTCACCATTGGAAACAGCAGCGGTGACGTTAACAGGATGGCACTTCAAAGGCACCCGCGGGCTCGCAGATGGCACCGGGGGTCCTTGTTCCAGCTGCCTCATCAAGCTGATATCCCGCAATTCCGCTCCGGGATCAAACGGAGCTGCGAGCAGCTCCCGCGAGGAGCCCAGCGCCGGGGAGGCGCCGGGGGCACCGCGCGTCCCGGGGGGGATCCCGAGGCCCTTGCGGAGCATTGAACGTAAAGCAAAACCAACAAGCCCTGGAGTCTCGTGCTCGTGAAGGAAAAAAAATTAAAAGGGGTGCAAACCGTGCCTGAACAACATGGCTGGGGTCCAGAAAAGCTTTTCTGTAGGGCCTTAACTTTAAGCTGAGAACCACTGGCATCAGCTGAATTCCAGCATATACTGGAATGCTTTGCTGTAGGATAAATCCCACCGACGCCAAAGTCCTTTCCAGAATCAGGGCCTTGATTTTATATCTTTTTTTTAAACACAAACAAGGGTGTGGAGCTAACTAGGAATCAGAACAGAGCGTCAGAGAGAATGATCGTAGCATCTGTGCTAATTCTCTTCTCATCCTGGTACCCCCTGTGCTTCTAAGTATGGAAATCTGATTCTCCTTGTGCCTCCACTGAAGTTTCTATTGATTAAATACCCAGCCCCAGCAGCAGGAGAATCAAGCCCTGCATATTTATTCTCTTCCTCTTAATACATCAAGAATTCCCTTTGGCCTCTCAAGTGCTGTATCACGGGGTGCCCTGAATGCAAATGGAATTACAGTGATCATGTAGCTAATGAATACATTTGTATATGTATGCAAGCATTTCCCTGCTCCACACCACCACCAGGAGCAGGGAATATCCACGTTCACCACACACACAGGCACGGAAGGTGTGTGAAAGGATGGATTTGGGAAGCATATCAGTACCAGGAGCCAGGCTGCAGTTTCTGGGGAAAAAGGAACTGAAATCCTTCCAGGATGAAGGCTGCAAGCTCAGGACTTCATGCAGACCTTTGGATCGTTTCCTCTGAAGCTTTAAAGGCCAATTTGTAGACTAGAAGTGTTCATGTTTGTGTTTTCATTATCCACCAGCATCACCCTCTATTTATATAAATAGACAGAAACTGCTGCAATGCATAATGTAAGATATTGTCAGCATTTTCAGGAGAGAAGTCAGTGATATCATCTCAAACCAGGGTACAAAATGCACACGCAACCTTTTCACCTCCGTCCTTAACAAGACATTTCGAATTCTTTTCAAAAACCTCCGAATTCTTTTGAGAAAAGTTGTTTTACAGGGGAATAGTTCCATCCCTGCCGAAACCCGGCCAATTTCAGAGTTGTAACTGCTTAAAAACGGGATGCACTTAATTTGTTAGCGCACTCCACGCTGACTTCTAAAGTCATCCTGTAACGTCAGAAAATAAATTGATTTAAATCAGGTTCAAGTGCCAGTGGCAATTAGAACCTGCAAAGTCACGGAAAAGTCAGGAAGCCTCTGGATCAGACACGCACTGGAATATCTACAGAGGAATATCCTCACAACCGCTTTTGAGTCGGCCCCAACGCTTGGCAAGTGCCTCACTCAGCACAAGAGCCGTTCTTTAGGTTCACTCCAGCCAGAAATGCGGGTTTTCAGCACCGTTTCGCTCCGGTCAGCCCCAGCCCAACCCGGAGCAAACGCACACCACGGAGCAGAGCGAGGGTCCCCGCGGAGCTCGGGGCGAGGGGAGGTCGCTTACCCTGTGAGGACCACGACAAAATCCATCACGTTCCAGCCGTTCCGCAGGTAAGAGCCCTTGTGAAAAACAAAGCCCAGGGCGATGATTTTGATACCAGCTTCAAAACAAAATATTCCAATAAAGTACGGCTCCGTGTCGTCCTGGAAAAGAAGGAAAATTAAAGGAGTTAGGGAGATATCCGTGTTCCTGCTCTGATAACCAGCCCTCTAAACAGCTACAGGCACCGGGCTTCACGCCTTTTCCACTCTTTGAACAGAGCTGAAATTGGAAGGTTTGAGTTTACTGGAACTAAGCTCAGAGAGGAATTTCATTATTATTTCTCTGCAATTAATTTTCTTTTCAAACTGGCAGTTCCATTGGCCTTCATCCTGGTGGTTTCACGCCACACTTTCCACCTTCACGGAATGTTCTGGAGGGAATTTTGTTGCCGAAATTTTGCTCCAAGGGTATATTTAAATTAGAGATCACAGATTTCTGGAGTTATTGGCAGGGAAGATGCTCCACAATTCATCCAGGAACCCGAAACGAGAGGGTGTCCTGGGGAGCGACAGCCAGCACAGCAAGCCTGACAACACAGAGAGGAAATTATTTATCATTTATTCCATCAGTCCTTTCTTCACTCTTTCTCCTCCATTTTATCAATTTTCGCAGCTGCAGCCTCATTTGTTTCCCTTTCACTGGGGATCTGGTTCAGGCAGAAATCCCCAGTCCCTCCCATGAACAGCAGGAGCAGCAAGATTTGTGTCTCAGGCCCGTGGTGCAGACCAGCGCATCCCCTGGGATCGCAGATTCGTGTCCTCGCTCACCACAGAGAAAATCAAGGCCAGTCTCCGCAGTTTTACTGAACCCTTTATTCCATCTCTGCGCCAGATCTCTCGGGATTAGAGCCTGCTGACAGGAGCTTCGCCACAAATCCAGCGCCAAACGGAAGCTGGATTCGCGTTTGGAAGGAAGGTTTGGGCAAGAAGCGGGAACAAAGCAAGGGGTAAAAGCAATGGGCATCCATTTCAAGAACGTGTCCATCAGCCTTGGCGCCAGTAACCAATTCCAGATGTGCCTTAAACCCCGGTTTTCAGCTGAATTCAGCGGAAGTAAAGCGGCTGTACCCAAAAAGAAGCAAACTTCCACATTGAGAGATTTGAGATCTTTTTTCCAGCGGCTTTGGCATCTCTGGCCACCAGAACCAAAGGGCTGAGCTGCTCTTTGAGGCACAGTTGTTTATATTTTGCAATTCCCCCAGTGACAAAAGGGGATTGTTTGTTCTCTGATGGAAAAGGAGCAGGAATGTTGAGGCTCGTGGCCCCAGAACCAAGGAAGAAGCAGGTTTGACACAAGCACGGCAACTCCCACTCAGCTCTGGCACAGACCCACACTTCAGGACAGCGCTTGCTCCAGAAATTAAGGTTTTCACCCCTAAAAATTGGGCTTGTTCAGCCTTGAGAGGAGACAACTGAGAGGCCCTCAGCCCTGCGTGTCCCTGTCTGCAGGGAGGGGACAGAGCATGGATCAGGCTCTGCTCTGAGGGCCCAGCAGTGGCACCAAAGGAACAGGCAGGGACTGATCCCAGGAATTCCCTCGGGCACGAGGCAGAACTTGTGCCCTGGGCAGCGCCCGAGCTGGAACAGAGACCAGAGAGGGGCTGGAGCCTCCCTCTCTGGGCACATTCCAGAACCATCAGGACACAACCCTGTGCCCTGGGATGGCCCTGCTGGAGCAGGGAGGTGGCACCAGACGAGCCCCTGTGGTCCCTTCCAGCCTGACCCACCCCGGGATCTGTTACCTGACAGCACAGCCCTCCCAGGGAGGCTTGGCTGGTTAAACCCAGCTCAGCAAGGCCACCAGAGAGCTCCAATCACTGAGGATGCCTCCAAGCTGCTGGAAAACGCAGCCTCTGGAGAGGCTTTCCCATCGGTGTCTGAATTCGAGTTGTGTTCCCTGCATCCCCACGCACCTCAGGGGGATGTTCCACACATTTCATCTTTCACCCCGTGTTACCTCTGTTCCCTTCCACCTTTCCCAGCCCCAGCAGCCCCAGCTCCCGTGCCCCACATGAGGTGACAGCCACTGGCAGGGACACTCACGCTGGCTGGCCAGAGACAGAAACAGAGCAGGGGCCTGCTGAGCTCCCACCGAGCCTCGGGCTGAAATGGAGCGGAGAAAATGAAAAGCCACACCCAGAACCGGCTTCTCCTCCAGCCAAGGAGGGGTTTCCACAAGCAGCAGCACCTCCAAGCCCTCTGTCCCTCTCTGAGGCTGCTCAGAGGATAGGAGCCAGCACTGCCAGACCTCCAGCTGCCCATCCCAGAGCTGTTTGCCCACAGAGGGACAGCAGCAGGGGCCATCAGACCTTTCATGACCTTCAGCAGAAATCCTACAATGCTCTTCCAGCAGCTGCTCCACAGCAAGGGCTGGAGGCATCCCAGGGCTCCAACCCAGTACAGAAAAGAGGGAATGAGGAAGAAGAGGTCAGAAACAATCCGATGTGATTCCAGGAGAGCTTTCTTGCTGCTCCTCTGCCTTCCCTCAGGGACACAGGAGCCCCCTGACAGCCCAGTCCGCCTGTTCCTCAGCCCCCCAACAGCTCCTGGTTCAGCAGCTCTGGATAATCCCAGCACACAAAGGCCTCCCAGCCCATCCCAAATTCCCATCCCACAACTACTCGCATGCCTCTAAAAATAGCTCTTCTAACACACTCAGAAAAAGCTACCTTTACCCACATCCACTCCTCCACGTTACTCCCTCACTTCCTTGAAGCCTGGTACCTACTCCAGTCTCTGCTCAATCTAGGTCAGGTGCCTGGTGAGTACAGCTCCCAGCTTTAAAGAGCCAGGCCCCAGGTACTCCAGAGTTTGATGGGATGAGCTCTTCCCAAAGCTAGGGCTACACAGAGCTCTCAGGAAGTGGGTCAAAGGAGTTTTTGTCAGCTCCTAGGGAAGCAGGAAGGCTCACAGATGGATTTGGGTATTTATTACAACTCTCATCTGTAGGGCTGGCAGTGAAATAAATAAGCTGGGGAAATAAGAGGTATAAATAAGCTGGGGAAATAAGAGGTGAAAGAAGGAAGGTCTCTTCCAAAGCCTGCCTAAATTTACACTGACTCAGCCCAAGAATCAGGGCAGCAGCAACGAGATGAACAATAAAACTCATGCCCCACTGGTGAGAGGTCCTGGTGCTGGAAAAAAGGATCCAGCTGACTGCGTGCGATGGAAGGAGGGAAGGACGTGGGTGAATCCCTGTGCAGCACTGAAATGGCCCAGCCTCAGCTCAGAGTCCCTGCCAGGACACCCTGCAGCCCCTCCAGACCAAAGGCTGTGCCCCTGCTCGGGTTCAAGAGGGGCAGAGCAGGTGATAAGGAGGATCTGAGGATCCGCGTGCCTGCTTGGAAGGAGGGCGGAGAACCTGGGCAGCAGCCAGAGCTGTGCCAGCAAGTTGTTTGCTGTGGACACAGCAGAGCTTGAGACCGGGCCAAACACACATTTAATCAATATGTTTCTGATCAGAAACAACTTCTGAGTCTGGAAAGTCATTACCATTCCTACTTCACGTCCTAGTGTCTTTCCTTGGCCTTCGGATGTGACAGCCTGGAGAGGTTTGGGTGTGAAGGGCTTTGTTCACGCAAAGGTTAAATGTGAGCAGCTCGCATATTACTGCTCTGAGTGCCTGTGGATGGGAGAAAGCATTAAATCCATTAGCAAACTGCCAGAGCTGCCGTGCTGAAGATCTGGGAGAAGTTATGTTCAGTCCTCACATCCAAAACACCCGGGGGAGCCAAACACCTCGAGCCCACGGCGAAAACCCCACAGCCCCTCTGGTGCCTTCAAACAGGGGCAGAAAAGGGATTTCCTGTCCTGCAAGAGCTGAAATAATCCCTGTCCTTCTGGGAGAAGTCTCCTGAAGCTTCTCACGGAAAACTGAGCAATTAGGAGCCAGGGAGAGAAGGAGGTCTCAGTCTGGACAGCCTCGTGAGCAAGGCACCCGCAAGGCCGGTCGGGGCTGGATGGGAAGTTCCCATTCCCACATTTGGAGCTCTCCCCGCCAGGGAAGAGCTCAGGAGGGAGCTCAGAACAGCTCCCTCGCAGCCGGCATCGCGCCGGTGCCTACAAACAGCGCGGTATTTGCTGGGGTAGAGGGAGACTGGCTCCACAGCCCGCTGGGTGGAGATGGACAGGGGCAAACCTGTTCCACCAGGCAATTCTTGGCCTGGGGTAAACATTCCCAGCAGCCAGAGCACGTGAGACTTCCAGCTCGGAGCAGGCAGGAGCCTCGGGGTTGGGTCAGTCTGCTGCTGGTGGGAAAATGAGTTTATTCCCCTTGTTTGGTGATCGAGGACCCGAGCCAGCCCTCTGGTTCAACACCAAATGCTCTGATCACCAGGCTGGTGCTTTTCTTTTCACCAGAATTTCCAGCCCAGAGCCAAGGAATGCTTTTCTGTGCATACAGAAAATGGGCAGAGGGGGAATTCTCCTAACTCAGCCACTCAAAATCTTGGAATATTGCATGGACAATGTGCTCAGTTAACCCTGCCTGACAGCAATAGGAGCACAGAAAACAGCCCAGTGAGATTGCACTGTGGGATCGTATCTTGGGTCTGGGGGAGATAAATAGAGGAAATTTTTGATTAAAAGACAAAAATCATTAAAATGTTTGTATGGGCTCCTCCCTTTTTTTCTCAGCTTTAACAAACTGACAATCTTAAATTTTTTTCTTTGCATCTCTGGGGCAACTTCAGTTTTCCTTCAGCAGCTCTGCCTACATCTCCCAGCCACAAAAGGCTTGTGATGTGCACCTCATATCTTTAATATCTGATTAACTCTTCAGTGATGATCTCCAATTTGGAGTTTTTAGTGAATCCAGGAGAAGAAAAGCTGTATCCATTAACCATTATCCAACAAAAGACCAATTCCATTCCTGCTGAAGACAGTAACAGAGCAGCTGCTGTTCTGCATGGACTTAGAATTTGGCTCAACAAACCCGCAAATGTGTGGGAAATGTATGGGGATGTTCCCCCACTGTGGTTAACACAGATTTGTAACATTTGCAATGAAACAACTTCCAGTTTATAGAAGTAACAGGAGAATTCTAAAGAGGTTTCACTTTGAAAACTCGAAGACAGTTTTTCTTACTCACAATGCTTATTCTTTCCAGCTTATGTTGAAAATAAAAAGGATTTCATGATTTGTAAATATTCTCAGCGTTACTCTATGAAAAATCCCTTTGTATTTCAGAGTTCCGAATGCGCTGTAGTTAAAATGGCTTCAGAATACCTGGATCAAACACAACGGTGCTTGGGACAAAAATCAGGGGTTAATTCTTCCCTTCACACCAAGGCAGAGCCAACAGGGCAGAGGTTGTGCCCTTAACTCCCACAGCTCTCTCGCACTGTTCGGTGGCAGTGCCAGAGCCCCCTTTGGAATGGTTTAGGCAGGATCTGAAGGTGTGTGCGCTGTAAATGGAATTAATGCAAGGGGGGAAAGGACAAGAAAACACCTCTAGGATGCCCTTGTAAATCGAGGGATACAGAGAAACATAAAACCAACGTGAACCAAAGGATTGCCAAGCCACAACATCCCCAAAACTGCTTTTCCCTCACTAATCCGTATGTTCAGAACCACAGAAAGCACTTTCCCAGCTCAGTCCCGGCTCCAAACCTGCGCTTTGCTCGCACCCCCAGGCTGGCCTTGCCACCCAACCCCAAAGCACACAAAGACAGGTTTAATGGCAGAAAGATCTACATACAATCATTTCTTCATTTTATCCTCGCGTCTTCTTAATTAAAAACAATTCCAACAGAGAGCCCCCCGGCAGGAGCACACCCATTTCCAAACCAGTATCAAATTCCGAGCCTGGCTCTCCGGATTTCTCACTAACACGCTTTCTCCTGCTTCTGGAGAATGAGATCCTGAGAGTTGCCCACTGGCATGGACCATCCTTAGGAACTGCAGATATTCAGAGGCTCTCATTTCTGGCAGCAAGCCTAATGTTATCTTTGTTTGCATAATATAGCATCTACATGGAAAACACATATGGATCCATATTTATCCATCCTTTCAACATGCACCAGGATTAATGCATTTAGGCACGCAAGACGTTCCAGTTCATTAAAAGTAGGAGAAAAATCAAACCAAGAATTACACAGTTTTCCTACAGTGATGATAAATGGGAGAATTATTTTGAAGCTATTCTTCTATTTTCTTTTGAAATAAGGTAATTGGGCTCATTACCATAAAGCCTGCGGGTGAATTATTTTTCCTCTGCAAGCTGGTTCCTTTTTTTTTTTT